>JAOQMP010106360.1:0-14568 GCA_027563575.1 Erythroxylum pedicellare
AGACCAGGTCAAGGCCGTGGCATTTGTCATGGCCATATATGACAATACTCGATCGTGGGAAAATCAGTGCAAACAATGCCCATTCGGTCACGAATTGTCATTTTCTCATCGAAAACTTATCGATTATAGTCTTGCCCCCATGACAAGCACCGTCGGGAGACTCGGTCGGGCCTATGGAACTTGTCGTGACTGTGCGTGGCCATACTCCGTAGTGGGAAAATCAGTGCCAATAATCCCCAGTCAGTCACGAACTGTCAGTTTCTCATCAAAAACGTACCGATTATAGTCTTGCCCCCATGACCGGCACCGTCGGGAAACTAGGTCGAGGCCGTGGCACTTACCGCGGTCGTGCGTTGTCATACTTGGTAGTGGGAAAATCAGTGCCAATAATCCCCAGTCAGTCATGAACTGTCAGCTTGTTACCGATTATGGTCTTGCCCCCATGACCGGCACTATTGGGAGACCAGGTTGGGGCCGTGGCACATGCCATAGTCATACTCGATCGTGGGAAAAAAAGTGAAAACAAGTCCCATTTGGTCACGAATTGTCAATTTCTCATCGAAAACTTGCCGATTATGGTCTGGCCCCCATGACAGGCACAGTCGGGAGATCAGGTCAGGGCCGTGGCACTTGTCGCGGCTGTGCGCGATCATACTCTGTAGTGGGAAAATCAATGCAAACAATCCCGATTCGGTCACGAATTGTCAGTTTCTCATTAAAAACTTGTCGATTATAGTCTTGCCCCCATGACCGGCATGGTCGGGAGACTAGGTCGGTGTCGTGGCACTTGTCGCGGCCATATGAGGTCATACTTGGTTGTGGGAAACTTAGTGCAAACAAGTCCAATCGGTCACAAGTTGTCAGTTTCTCATCGAAAAGTTATCGATTATAGTCTTGTGCCCATGATCGACACCGTTGGGAGACCAGGTCGTGGACTTGGCATATGTGGTCATACTCGGTCGTGGGAAAATCAGTGCAAACAATCCCCAGTCGGTCACGAATTGTCAATTTCTCATCGAAAACTTGCCAATTATAGTCTTGCCCCCATGACAGGCACCATCGGGAGACTAGGTTGGGCCTGTGGAACTTGTCGCAGTCGTGCATGGCCATTCTCAATAGTGGGAAAATCAGTGCAATTAATCCCCAGTCCGTCACAAATTGTCAGTTTGTCATCAAAAACTTGCCGATTATAGTCTTGCCCCCATGACCGGCTCCATTGGGAGACCAGGTCCCGGCCGATGCAAGTAGCTGTCATACTCGTTCGTGAGAAAATCAGTGCAAACAAGCCCCAGTCAGCCACGAATTGTCAGTTTGTCATTGAAAACTTGTCGATTATAGTCTTGCCCCCATGACAGGCACCATCGGGAGACCAGGTCGAGGCTGTCGCACTTGTCGCTGCCGTGTATGGTCATACTCTGTAGTGGGAAAATCAGTGCAAACAATCCCCATTCGATCACGAATTGTCAGTTTGTCATCGAAAACTTGCTGATTATAGTCTTGTCCTCATGATCGGCACCGTCGAGAGACCAGGTCGGGGCCGTCGCACTTGTCGCGCCCATGCGTGGTCATACTTGGTAGTGGGAAAATCAGTGCAAATAATCCCCAGTCAGTCACGAATTGTCAGTTTGTCACCGAAAACTTGTCGATTATAGTCTTACCCCCATGATTGGCACCACTGGGAGACCAGGTCAAGGCATTGCCACTTACCACGGCCATATGCAGTCATACTCAGTCGTGGGAAAATCAAAGCAAACAAGCCCCATTTGGTCTCAAATTGTCAATTTCTCAACGAAAACTTACCGATTATAGTCTTGCCCCCATGACAGGCACCGTTGGGAGACCTGGTCGGGGCTGTGGCACTTGTCGTGGCCATGCATGGTCGTACTCTGTAGTGTGAAAATCAGTGCAAACAATTCACATTCGGTCACGAATTGTTAGTTTGTCATCGAAAACTTGTCGATTATAGTCTTGCCCCTATGACCGGCATTGTTAGG
Organism: Erythroxylum pedicellare; assembly: GCA_027563575.1. NCBI lineage: Eukaryota > Viridiplantae > Streptophyta > Magnoliopsida > Malpighiales > Erythroxylaceae > Erythroxylum > Erythroxylum pedicellare. Next base: position 1,995 of record JAOQMP010106360.1, read on the forward strand.
AGACCAGGTGGGGGCCGTGGCACTTGTTGCGATCTTGTGTGGTCATACTCGGTAGTGGAAAATCAGTGCAAACAATCCCCAATCAGTCTCGAATTGTCAGTTTTTCATAAAAAACTTGCCGATTATAGTCTTGTCTCCATGACCGGCATAGTCGGGACACCAGGTCGGGCCCGCAACAAGTAGCTGTCATACTCAGTCATGGGCAAATTAGTGCAAACAAACCCTAGTCGGTCACGAATTGTCAGTTTCTCATCGAAAAGTTGTCGATTATGGTCTTGCCCCCATGAGCGGCACCGTCAGGAAACCAGGTTTGGGCCGTAGCACTTGTCGCGGTCATGCACGATCATACACGATAGTGAGGAAATCGGTGCAAACAGTCCCTAATCGATCACGAATTGTCAGTTTATCATTGAAAACTTGCCGATTATAGTCTTTCCCCTATGACTGGCACCGTCGGGAGACCAAGTCGGGGTCGTGACATTTGTCGCAACCGTGCGCGGTCATACTCAGTTGTGGGAAAATCAGTGCAAACAATCTCCACTCAGTCACAAACTGTCAGTTGACCTTCGTCGTCAGAGGACCAGGTCGGTGTTGTGACACTTACCTCGACCATATGCGATCATACTCGTTTGTGGGAAAATCAGTGCAAACGGGCCGCAATCGGTGATAAATTGTCAGTTTCTCATAAAAAACTTACCGATTATAGTCTTGCCCCTCTGATCTTCACCATCGGGAGACTAAGTTGGGGCTGTAGGACTTATCGTGACCATATGCGGTCATACTTAGTCGTGGGAAAATCAGTTCAAACAGGCCCCAATCGGTCACGAATTTTCAATTTCTCATCGAAAACTTACCGATTATAGTCTCGCCCCCATGACCGACATTGTCAGAAAACTAGCTCTGGGCTATAGCACTTGTCGCGGCTATGCGCGAACAGACTCGGTAATGGGAAAATTAGTGCAAACAAACCCCAGTCGGTTACGAATTGTCAGTTTATCATCGAAAACTTGTCGATTATAGTCTTACCGCTACGACCGGCATTATTAGAAGACCAGGTCAAGGTCGTGGCACTTGTCACGAACTGTCAGTTTGTGATCGAAAACTTGTCGGTTATAGTCTTACCCCCATGACTGACAATGTCGGGATACCAGTCGGGGTCGTGGCACTTGTTGAGGCCATATGGGGTCATACTCAGTCGTGCGAAAATTAATTCAAACAGGCCCCAGTGGGTCACGAATTGTCAGTTTCTCATCAAAAACTTGCCGATTATAGTCTTGCCCCCATGACCGGCATCGTCGGCAAACTAGGTTTGGGTCGTGGCACTTATCGCGACCATATGCGGTCATACTCGATAATGGGAAAGCAGTGCAAACAATCCCCAGTCGGTCACGAATTGTCAGTATATCATCGAATAGTCTTGCCCTCAGGATTAGCACCATCAGCAGACGAGGTAGGGGTCGTGGCACTTGTCGCGACTTTGCCTGGTCATACTCGGTAGTGGGAAAATCAGTGTAAACAATCTCCAGTCGGTCACGAACTGTCAGTTTGCCATTGAAAACTTGCCAATTGGTGTTGTTGCACTTGCCTTGGCCATATGTGATCATACTCGATTGTAGGAAAATCAGTGCAAACAAGCCCCAGTCGGTCACGAACTGTCAGTTTCTCATCGAAAACTTACCAATTATAGTCTTGCCCCCATGACCGGCACCGTCAGGAGACCTAGTAGGGGTCGTGGCACTTGTTGCGGCCATATGCAGTCATACTCGATCGTGGGAAAATCAATGCAAAGAAGCCCTAGTCGGGCATGAATTGTCAATTTGTCATCAAAAACTTGCCGATTATAGTCTTGCCCCCATGACTAGCATCGTCGGGAGACTAAATCACGGTCCTGGCACTTGTTGCGGCCGTTCGCAGTCACACTCAATAGTGGAACAATCAGTCGAAACAATCCCCAGTCGGTCACAAATTTTCAGTTTGTTATTCAAAACTTGTCCATTATAGTCTTGCCCCCACGACCAACACCGTCCGTAGACGAGGTCGGGGTCATGACACTTGTCGTGGCCGTGCGTGGTCAGACTCGGTAGTGGGAAAATCAGTGTAAACAATCTCCAGTCAGTCACGAACTCTCAGTTTGCCATCGAAAACTTGCCGATTATAGTCTTGCCCCCATGGTGGCGCCGTCAGGGGGCCAGTTTGGTGTTGGTGCATTTGCCTCGGCCATATGCGATCATACTCGATTGTGGGAAAATCAGTGCAAATGAGCCCCAGTCGGTCACGAACTGTCAGTTTCTCATCATAAACTTGTCGATTATAGCCTTATCCCCATGACCAGCACCATCGAGAAACCAGGTCTGGGTCGTGGCACTTGTCGCGGTCGTGCACGGTCATACTCCATAGTGGGGAAATCAGTGCAAACAATCCTCATTTGGTCACAAATTGTTAGTTTGTCATCGTAAACTTGCCGATTATAGTCTTGCCCTCATGACCAGCAGTTTCAGGAGACAAAGTCGGGGCCGTGGTACTTATCGTGACAGTGCGTGGTCAGACTCGATAGTGGGAAAATCAATGCCAATAATCCCCAGTCAGTCACGAATTGTCAGTTTGTCATCGAAAACTTACCGATTATGATCTTGCCCCCATGATCGGCACCATCGGGAGACCAAGTCGGGGTCGTGGCATATGCCACAGTCATATGCTGTCATACTCGGTCGTGGGAAAAAAAAAGCAAACAAGCCCCATTTGGTCACGAATTGTCAATTTCTCATCGAAAACTTGCCGATTATAGTCTTGCCCCCATGACAGGCACTGTCGGGCACGGTCATACTCTGTAGTGGGAAAATCAGTGCAAACAATCCCCATTCGGTCATGAATTGTCAGTTTCTCATCAAAAACTTGTCGATTATAGTCTTGCCCTCATGACCGGCACCGTCAAGAGACCAGGTCGGGGCCGTGGCACTTATCACGACAGTGCGTGGTCATACTCGGTAGTGGGAAAATCAGTGCCAATAATCCCCAGTCAGTCACGAACTGTCAGTTTGTCACTGAAAACTTGCCGATTATGGTCTTGCCCCCATGACCTGCGCCGTCGGGAGACCAAGTTGGGGCAGTGAAACATGCCACAGTCATATGTGGTCATACTCGATCGTGGGAAAAAAAAGCGCAAAAAAGCCCCATTTGGTCACGAATTGTCAATTTCTCAGCGAAAACTTGCCGGTTATAATGTTGCCCCTATGACAGGCACTGTCAGGAGATCAAGTCGGGGCCGTGGCACTTGTCGAGGCCGTGCGCGATCATACTCTTTAGTGGGAAAATTAGTGCAAACAATCCCCATTCGTTCACCAATTCTCAGTTCGGTGTCGGGAGACCAGTTCGGTGTCGTGGCACTTGCTGCGGCCATATAAGGTCATACCTGGTTGTGAGAAAATTAGTGTGGCACTTGCTGCGGCCATATGAGGTCATACTTGGTTGTGAGAAAATTAGTGCAACCAAGCCCAATCGGTCACGAATTGTCAGTTTCTCATCGAAAAGTTGTCGATTATAGTCTTGTCCCCATGATCGGCACCGTTGGGAAATCAGGTCTGGGCCGTGGCACTTGTAGCGGCCGTGTGCGGTCATACTCGGTAATGGCAAAATTAGTGTGAACACCCTCCAGTCGATCACAAATTGTTAGTTTGTCATCGAGAACTTGCCGATTATAGTATTGCCCCTATGACCGGCATCGTCGGGAGACCAAGTCCTGGACGTGGCATATGTGGTCATACTCGGTCATCGGAAAATCAGTGCAAACAATCCCCATTCGATCAAGAATTGTCAATTTCTCATCGAAAACTTGTCGATTATAGTCTTGTCCACATGACAGGCACCATCGGGAGACTAGGTCGGGACTATGGAACTTGTCGCGGCCGTGCGTGGCCATACTCAATAGTGCGAAAATCAGTGCAAACAATCCCCAGTCCGTCACAAATTGTCAATTTGTCATCGAAAACTTGTCGATTATAGTCTTGCCCCCATGACTGGGTCCGTTGGGAGACTAGGTCGGGCCTGTGGAACTTGTCGCGGCCGTCCGTGGCCATGCTAAATAGTGGGAAAATCAGTGCAAACAATCCCCAGTCCGTCACAAATTGTCAGTTTGTCATCGTAAACTTGCCGATTATAATCTTGTGCTCATGACCAGCAGTGTCAGGAGATAAAGTCGGGGACGTGGTACTTATCGCGACAGTGCGTGGTCAGACTCGATAGTGGGAAAATAAGTGCCAATAATCCCCAGTCAGTCACGAATTGTCAGTTTGTCATCGAAAACTTACCGATTATGGTCTTGCCCCCATGACCGGCACTATCGGGAGATCATGTTGGGGTCGTGGCATATGCCACGGTCATATGCTGTCATACTCGGTCGTGGGAAAAAAAAAGCAAACAAGCCCCATTTGGTCACGAATTGTCAATTTCTCATCGAAAACTTGCCAATTATAGTCTTGCCCCCATGACAGGCACTGTCGGGAGATCAGGTCGAGGCCACGACACTTGTCGCGGCCGTGCAAGGTCATACTCTGTAGTGGGAAAATCAGTGCAAACAATCCCCATTCGGTCACGAACTGTCAGTTTCTCATCAAAAACTTGCAGATTATAGCCTTGCCCCCATGACCGGCTTTGTCGGGAGACCAGGTCCGGGCTGCGGCAAGTAGCAGTCACACTGAGTCGTGGGAAAATCAGTGCAAACAAACCCCAGTCGGCCACGAATTGTCAGTTTTTCATTGAAAACTTGCCGATTATAGTCTTGCCCCCATGACAGGCAACGTCGGGAGACCAGGTCGGTGCCGTGGCACTTGTCGTTGCTGTGTATAGTCATACTCTGCAGTGGGGAAATTAGTGCAAACAATCCCTATTCGGCCACGAATTGCTAGTTTGTCATCGAAAACTTGCTGATTATAGTCTTGCCCCTATGATCGACACCGTCGGGAGACCAAGTCGGGGCCGTCGCACTTATCGCGCCTATGCATGGTCATACTCAGTAGTGGGAAAATTAGTGCAAATAATCCACAGTCAGTTACGAATTGTCAGTTTGTCACCGAAAACTTACCGATTATAGTCTTGCCCCCTTGACCGGCACCGCCGGGAGACCAATTCGAGGCTATGTCACTTGCCACGGCCATATGTAGCCATACTCGATCGCGGGAAAATAAAAGCAAACAAGCCCCATTTGGTCTCGAATTGTCAATTTCTCATCAAAAACTTACCGATTATAGTCTTGCCCCCATGACAGGCACTGTCGGGAGACCAGGTCGGGGCCATGGCACTTGTTGCGATCATACTCTGTAGTGTGAAAATCAGTGCAAACAATCCACATTCGGTCACGAATTGTCAGTATGTCATCGAAAACTTGCAGATTATAGTCTTGCCCTCATGACCAGCACCGTCAGGAGACCAGGTCGGGGCTGTGGCACTTGTTGCGGTCATGGGTGGTCATACTCTGTAGTGTGAAAATCAGTGCAAACAATCCCCAGTCAGTCACAAATTGTTAGTTTGTCATCAAAAACTTGCCAATTATAGTCTTGCCCTCATGACCGGCATGGTCGGGAGACCAGGTCGGTGTCGTGGCACTTGCTGCGGCCATATCAGGTCATTCTTGGTTGTGAGAAAATTAGTGCAACCAAGCCCAATCGGCCACGAATTGTCAGTTTCTCATCGAAAAGTTGTCGATTATAGTCTTGTCCCCATGATCGGCACCATCGGGAAATCAGGTCTGGGCCGTGGCACTTGTAGCGGCCTTGCACGGTCATACTCGATAGTGGCAAAATTAGTGTGAACAATCTCCAGTCGGTCACAAATTGTTAGTTTTTCATCGAGAACTTGCCGATTATAGTATTGCCCCTATGATCGGCACTGTCGGGAGACCAAGTCCTGGCTGTGGCATATGTGGTCATACTCGGTCATTGGAAAATTAGTGCAAACAATCCCCATTTGATCACGAATTGTCAATTTCTCATCGAAAACTTGTCGATTATAGTCTTGCCCCCATGAGAGGCACCGTCGGGAGACTAGGTCGGGCCTGTGGAACTTGTCGCGGTCGTGCGTGGCCATACTCAATAGTGGGAAAATCAGTGCAAACAATCCCCAGTCCGTCACGAATTGTCAGTTTGTCATCGAAAACTTGCCGATTATAGCCTTGCCCCCATGACTGGCTCTGTCGGAAGACTAGGTCCGGGCCGCGACAAGTAGCAGTCACACTAAGTCGTTGGAAAATCAGTGCAAACAAACCCCAGTCGGCCACGAATTGTTAGTTTGTCATTGAAAACTTGTCGATTATAGTCTTGCCCCCATAACAGGCACCGTCGGGAGAGCAGGTCGAGGTCGTGGCACTTACCGCTACCGTGTATAGTCATACTCTGTAGTGGGGAAATCAGTGCAAACAATCCCTATTCGACCACGAATTGCCAGTTTGTCATCGAAAACTTGCCGATTATAGTCTTGCCCCTATGATCGGCACCGTTGGGAGACCAAGTCGGGGCCGTCGCACTTGTCGCTCCCATGCGTGGTCATACTCGGTAATGGGAAAATTAGTGCAAATAATCCCTAGTTAGTTCCGAATTGTCAGTTTGTCACCGAAAACTTGCCGATTATAGTCTTGCCCCTATGACTGGCACCGCCGGGAGACCAAGTCGAGGCCATGCCACTTGCCACGACCATATGCAGTCATACTCGATCGTGGGAAAATAAGAGCAAACAAGCCCCATTTGGTTTCGAATTGTCAATTTCTCATCGAAAACTTGCCGATTATAGTCTTGCCCCCATGACAAGCATTGTCGGGAGACTAGATCGGGGCTATGACACTTGTTGCGGTCGTACTCTGTAGTGTGAAAATCAGTGCAAACAATCCACATTCGGTCACGAATTGTCAGTTTGTTATCGAAAACTTGCTGATTATAGTCTTGCTCCCATGATCGGCACCGTCAGGAGACCAGGTCGGGGCTGTGGCACTTGTCGCGGTCATGTGTGGTCATACTCTGTAGTGTGAAAATCAGTGCAAACAGTCCCCAGTCAGTCACGAATTGTCAGTTTGTCATCAAAAACTTGTCAATTATAGTCTTGCCTTCATGACCGGCACCGTCAGGAGACCAGGTGGGGGCCGTGGCACTTGTCGCGATCGTGTGCGGTCATACTTAGTAATGGGAAATTAGTGAAAACAATCCCTAGTCGGTCACGAATTGTCAGTTTATGATCGAATAGTCTTGCCCCCATGATCGGCATCGTCGGGAGATGAGGTCGGGGTCGTGGCACTTGTCGCAGCCATGGACAGTCATACTCGGTAGTGGAAAAATCAGTGTAAACGATCTCCAGTCAGTCACGAACTGTCAGTTTGCCATCGAAAAGTTGCCGATTATAGTCTTGCCCCCATACCGGCCCCGTTAGGGGGCTAGGTTGGTGTTGTTGCACTTGCCTCGGCCATATGCGGTCGTACTCGATTGTGGGAAAATCAATGAAAACGAGCCCTAGTCGATCACAAACTGTCAGTTTCTCATTGAAAACTTACCGATTATAGTCTTGCCCCCATGACCGACACCGTCGGGAGACCAGGTCGGAGCTGTCGAATTTGCCGCGGCCATATGCGGTCATACTTGGTCGTGGGAAAATCAATGCAAAGAAGCCCCAGTCGGTCATGAATTGTCAATTTGACATCAAAAACTTGTCGATTATAGTCTTGCCCCCATGACCAGCACCGTCGGGAGACTAAGTCAGGGTCCTAGCACTTTTCGCGGCCGTGTGCGGTCACACTCAATAGTGGAAAAATCAGTGGAAACAATCACCAGTCAGTTACAAATTGTATGTTTGTTATCCAAAACTTGTCGATTATAGTCTTGCTCCCATGACCGACACCGTCGGGAGACCAGGTCCGGGCCGTGGCACTTGTCGCGGTCATGCGCGGTCATACTCTATAGTGGAAAAATCAGTGCAAACAATCCCTAGTCTGTTACAAATTGACAGTTTGTCATCGAAAACCTACCGATTATAGTCTTGCCCCCATGACTAGCACCGTCAGGAGACCAAGTCGAGGTCGCGGTAGCTGCCGCGACGATAAATCAGTTCAAATAAGCCCATTTCGGTCACGAATTGTTAGTTTGTCATCAAAAACATGTCTATTATAGTCCTGCCCCTGTGACCGACACCGGTGGGAGACCAGGTCAGGGTTGTGGCACTTGCCGTGGCCATATGCGGTCATATTTGGTTGTGGGAAAATCAGTGTAAACAAGCCCCAGTTGGTCACAAATTGTCAGTTTCTCATCAAAAAGTTGCCAATTATAGTCTTGCCCCCATGACCGGCATCGTCGGGAAACTAGGTCTGGCTGTGACACTTGTCGCGGCTGTGCATGATCATACTCAGTAGTGGAAAAGTCAATGCAAACAATCCCCAGTCAGTGACGAATTGTCAGTTTGTCATCGAAATCTTATTGATTATAATCTTGCCCCCATGACTGGCACCATTGGGAGACCAAGTCGAGGCCGTCGCACTTGTCGCGTCCACATACGGTTGTTCTCGGTCTTGGAAAAATCATTCCAAACAAGCCCCAGTCGGTCATGAATTATCAGTTTCTCATCGAAAACTTCCTTATTATTATCTTGTCTTTATGATCGGCTCTGTCGAGAAACCAGGTTGGGGACGTGGCACTTGTCGCTGCCACGCGTGGTCATACTCTATAGTGGGAAAATCATTGCAAACAATTCCCAATCGGTCATGAATTGTCAATTTGTCATCCAAAACTTGCCGATTATAGTCTTGTCCCCATTACCGGCACCTTCGGGAGACTAGATCGGGGCTGTAGCACGAGTATGACTGTGTGCGGTCATACTCAATCGTGGGAAAATCAGTGCAAACAATCCCCAGTCAATCACGGACTGTCAGTTTGTCTTCAAAAACTTTCTGATTATTGTCTTGCCCGCATGACCGGCATCGTCGGGAGACTAAGTTGGGGCCATGACACTCACCACGACCATATGCGATCGTGCTCGGTTGTGCAAAAATTAGTGCAAACAAGCCCCAGTTGGTTATGAAATATCAATTTTTCATGGAAAACTTGCCGATTACAGTCTTGCCCCTATGACTGGCACAGTCGGGAGACCAAGTCGGGGCCGTGGCACTTGTCACGACCATGCGTGATCATACTCGGTAGTGGAAAAATTAGTGCCAACAATCCCCAGGCGGTCACAAATTGTTAGTTTGTCATCGAAAACTTGTCGATTATAGTCTTGCGATCCTAGGTTATTGCTGTATCTGTTGTTTTTTGTTTTTTTGTTTTTGGTCGAATGCCCCCGCAATGAAAATAGATGGGCAAGAGATGGGGGTCAGCGATGGGGCTTGACTAGAGGAGGCTCATCCTTGGACAAGTAGATTCGTGAAGTTGTTTCCTCTATACTAAACTTTACTCAGAGACCTGTAATTCAGGGAAGGCGACAAAACTTTCCTTTACTAATCATTTTTGGTAAGGGTTCCTCTATAGGTCAAGGTTTTAGTATTCTAGAGTGTCCTTGATACAACTCACCAAGGAAATGGAGACTTAAGGATGCCAATGGGTCCAATTACAAGGTCACACTCCAACAAGCTCAAAACATAATTTCAGATTTACGTACAAGCTTTTATTTCACAAGAACTTCAAAAAGTTTTGTTGATCAAGCTTGGGGAAGAGCTTAGGAAGACACCTAAGTGTGTGTGCACATTGGAGGCATCAAACCAAAAGGACTAACACTTAGCCAATTTTCATAAGCATAAGTCTAATCAATGTGCTTGGGCTTATTTTATCTTGTAAAGGGTGTGTGAACTTCTTTTAGGCTTTTTCATGGGCCGATTTGCATTAAGTGTGCATATGCTTCATTAAAAAAGTCATGTGCATGCTTTATTTTAAGGAACTAAGCTTGTGGGCCTAGTTTAAAAGCCCAATTCACTCCTCTTAAGTTAGTCTTCTATTTTTGTGCTTTCCTTATCCTATTTGGACTAGGAATAGTCAATTTTAATTAGTTTTCAAGCCCAAATCCATGTGGGATTTTTTCTTAGGCAAATTTGTTTCAAGAAGGCCTTTTTGATATTTTGGGCTTTCTTTATCTTTGTTAGGGTTTGTATTGCAAAAGGTTATGTAAACCCTTTCTTTAATCATGAACACAAATTTTTTAGACATGAATAGAATTAGAAAGCATTCTTTAAGAGAGAATTCAGATTCTTGCTTCTTTTACCTTAATGATTGATTCAACTTATCAAGTAAGTTCTAACTTATGGCGTTAATTCAATTCCTACAATCTTTACACTCTTTGTTACCAATTCCTTGCTATTTTGGGGGTGAAGGGTATTATTAGATTGATTGAATTTAGGTTTGGGAGCAATCATTTAAATGGAGGTGATCTAGACATTGATTCTAGGTTGTTTCCGTATCATCTTTAGTATCAAAGCATAGGTTTTAAATTCAATCTTTATCTTTAATTTTTTGTTTGATTTTAATTATTATAGTTAGTTCATCATTAAAATTCAAAAGAAAAAAGAAAGAAAAAAGGGAAAAGAAAATCAAGAAAAGAAAGAAAGAAAGAAAGAAAGAAAGAAAAAGAAGAAAAGAAAGAAAGAAGGAAAGAAAGAAATAAATAAAAAGAAGAAAAGAAAGAAAAGAAAGAAAGAAAGAAAGAAATAAAAAGAAGAAAAGAAAGAAAGAAAGAAGTAAAAAAAAGAGGAAGAAGAAAATCAAGATTGTGAATCTTTGTGTGTTTGAGTTGATTTGATTGCAAGATTCATCAAGAACGAATCTAATCATTCAAGAATTCTTTAATTTCATTTCTTTATTATTCAAGATTCATCAATAATGACTCTGGTCATTCAAGAATTCTTTATTTTCGTTTCTTTATTCAAGATTCATCAAGAACGAATCTGATCATTCAAGAATTATTTAATTTTGTTTCTTTATTATTCAAGATTCTTTAAGAACACATCCTTCATTCAAGAAACTCATCAAGACTTGTTTTCTTGCATCAAGAAACACTTTCTTGTTTCAAGATTTACTTTCTTGCACTCAAAGCATGTGTCTTTGGTATAATTGCTCATCTTCAATTCTGGAGTAATTGGGGCAGATTTGAATGTTCTTGTTAATTCAAGTTTAGGGTTGAGTTTAATTCCTAGTTTCGTCTTTTCTTGCACTCTTTGGTTGCTTTTTATTGTTTCTTGTACTTTTGATTCCATTACACTTTAATTGAGTAATCTTGTTTCATATTGCTCAATTGGCACCAAAAATCATTCACATACATTTCGCCATCTAGTATGTGTTTGTTTTCGTCTTCCTTGTTTTCTTTACATTAAATTGCATATAGTTTTGTGTTTTCTCCCTTTCTTTAGGTATTCGTTGTTTTCTGTTGAATTAAGTTGCTGTTGTGCATATTTGGTTGGTAGTGATTGATCCGGACAAATAAAACTGTGCTAGAATCTAGAGTGGTAAATGGATTTCTCTACTATTGCGGCCCCTTTGAATGAATTGGTAAAAAAAAAAAGTGATTTTTAAATGGGGTGATTCACAAGAGGTTGCTTTTAATACCTTGAAAAAAAAATTGACCAATGCTCCTCTTTTTATTCTTCATGATTTTTCTAAAGTTTTTGAAGTTGAATATGATGCTTCTGGAATAGGCATTAGTGTTGTTTTAATGCAGGATTCGAAACCCATTGCTTATTTTAGTGAAAAACTAAGTGTTGCTGCTTTGAATTAGTCCACTTATGATAAATAGTTGTATGCTTTAAAAGGGTCTTTAGAGACTTGGCAACATTACTTGTGGCCAAAAGAATTTATCATTCATTCTGATCACAAAAGCTTGAAATTTCTAAAGTCCCAAGGTAAATTGAACAAGAGACATGCTAGGTGGCTGGAATTTATTAAAACTTTTCCTTATGTTACTAAACATAAACAAGGGATAGAAAATATTTTGGCGGATGCTCTTTCTAGGAGATACTCTATTCTTAGCTCTATGCACGCTAGATTACTTGATTTTGAGATATTGAAAGGCATGTATGAATCTAATTATAACTTTGCAGAAATTTGGAAATCTTGTGAAAATCATAGTAATGATAATTTCTATAGATTTGATGGATTTCTATTCAGAAAAGATAAACTTTGCATTCCATCTTGCTCTATGCGTGAATTACTTATTAGAGAGACATGGTGGTAGATTGATGGGTCACTTTGGTGTTGAGAAAACTTTAGCTCTCTTGTATGAACATTTTTATTGGCCTAGCACAAGAAAGGATGTTGTTTCTATTTGTGCTAAATGTATTACTTGTAGGCATGCAAAATCTAAGGTTCAATCATATGATTTATATCCTCCGTTACCCGTCCCCTCTCATCCTTGGGTTGATATATCTAAAGATTTTGCTCTTGGATTGCCTAGATCATCTAGAGGAAAGGATAGTATCTTTGTAGTGGTTGATCGATTTAGCAAGATGGCTCATTTTATTGCTTGTTCTAAAACCAGTGATGTTGTTCATGTTGCTGACTTGTTCTTTAAAGAGGTTGTAAGATTGCATGGGTTGCCAAAGACTATTGTGAGTGATAGAGATGTGAAA
>JAOQMP010106373.1:0-14568 GCA_027563575.1 Erythroxylum pedicellare
TATCAATACATGATTGTAAGTATGATTGTGCTATATTTTGGAAGGACTGTAAAGATCTTGAAGAGTGCCCCATTTATTGTACATCAAAGTGGCGAGTGGATGATAGAAGAGGGAAGAAGATATTGCAAAAAACCTTGAGATACTTTCCTATTAAACTAGGACTACAAAGGCTTTTTATGTCAATAAAAGCAACCATAGATATGAGGAGGCATAAAGAGGAGCGCATTGATGATAGCATTATACGCCATTCAGTAGATTCAATGACATGGAAAGACTTTGATGGAAAGTTTCTGTAGTTTTTACAAGATTGTCATAATGTTTGACTTGGATAAGCCTCATATGGATTTAATCCTTTCGGTAATATGAGTTTTTCTTATAGGATGTGGTCGATAATATTAGTTCCATACAATTTACCTCCATAGAAGTGTATGAAGGAACCTTTTATATTATTGTCTTTGCTTATTCTAAGATCTAATGCTCCTGGTAAGGATATCGATGTATACATGGAACCATTAATTGATGACTTAAACAATCTATGGGATGTTGGATTACAAACTTTTGATGTTTTTCAAGTTAAAACATTTATAATGCATGTGACTTTTTTGTGGACTATAAATGATTTTCCATCTTATGGGAATTTGTCTAGATGGAGCACTAAAGGGTATATGGTCTGTCCTATGTGTAACTATCAAACTTATTTAATAAGGGTACAAAGTAAAATATGTTATAAGGGACATCGTCATTACTTGGAACTTAGGCATAGATGGAAAAGAAGCAAATTGTTAATGGAAAAATAGAATTGGGTGAAGCTCCTTTGCAATTGTCTAGTGATAATGTTATTATACGGCTATCACACTTAGGTGACATTACACCAGGCAAACACCCAAGTAATAGACAATGAAAGCAAAATGTTATTAAGCTCAATTGGAATTAAAAAAAGCATATTTTTCAATTGATGTATTGGAAGGAATTATTATTAAGATATAATCTTGATGTGCTGTATATTGAAAAAAATATTTGTGAGAATATTTCAGGAAATGTTATGGGAATTGAAGGAAAATTGAAAGACAATTAAGGTTAGCCTCGACTTGGAAGACATGAATATAAGAAAAGATTTGCATTTGAAAGTATGAGAAGATAGGTCTTACATTATTCCACCTGCTTGTTATTCCATGTCAAAAAAGGGGAAGCAAGCTTTTTGTCAATTTCTTAAAGTAGTCAAGTTTCCTAATGGGTATGTATTGAATATAGCTTGTTGTGTCAATGTCAGAGATAGAAAAGTATCGGGGTTGAAAAGTAATAATCGTCAGGTATTTCTGTAATGATTACTTGCTATTGGAATCGTGGATGTTTGCCAAAGGATTTGTCCATAACTTTGAGTCAATTGGATTAGTTCTTTAAACAATTATGTTGTAAAACACTTAAAGTTGAAGAGTTTGACAAAGTGGAAAAAGACAACTTTGATTCTACGTAAGCTTAAACTAGTATTGCCCCCGTTGTTTTTTTGATGTTATAGTGCATTTGGCAATTCACTTACTGTACGAGGCAAAACTTTGTGGACTGGTTCAATTTCAATGGATGTACCCCATTGAAAGGTAATTTATATTAACTTCAACATTTTTTATAAACTTATTAGTTAGTAAAAATTGTTAATGTTTTATATTTTGTTTAGGTTTTTATGCTCTCTTAAATGTTATGTTCATAACAAAGTTCGACCTAAAGGGTCTATTGTAGAGGCTTACATAGCGAATGAATGATTGACATTTTGTTCCATGTACTTAAATGATTTCGAGACAAGATTTAATAGAATATAATGTAACTTTGATTTTGATCAAGGTGGTGGCTTGTTAGTTTTCTCATAAAAAATTAGGCCACTTGGTGTCAAAAAATATGTCGAGTTAATTAAAGACGAGTTCGAAATTAACCATTGGTATATTTTGAACAATTGCGAGGAAGTCGACATATATATGGAGTATGTATATTACTTTTGGATCAAAATTTCATATTTCAATGTTTTCATTCAATTTATATTTCCCAATCTCAATTTATTTTTTAAATAGAGAGCATAAAGAGTCGATTCGAAGCAATTTTATTTTTTAAATAGAGAGCATAAAGAGTCGATTCGAAGCAAAGGAATTGTTAATGTTGAAGAAAGACATAAGCTTAAGTTTGTATCATGGTTTAGGACTCAAATAAGTTTTATATTGATGGAATATTATGAACTTAAGAAAATTTGTATGTTAGATGAACATCTAATTTTATTTTTTCATACAGATGATATAGTTACATAATAGTAACATGTAAGAGGTAATAATTGTATTATATTCTTTGGCGTGTGGGCCTTATATATGTGAGAAAAAATATACAGGTTGCATTGTTATTCGGGTTAGATTTCATATAAAAGATCGAAAAAGTCGACTTAAAAGCCAAAATTGTGGGGTTGTTGTTAAGGGATGTCATGATGATAATTTAATTAATTTTTATAGTGTCATCTCTGAAATAATAGAGTTGCATTACATCAAGGATAAAAATTTTGTTCTATTTAAATGTAAATGGTTTAATCTTGTTGGCATGAAGGTGAATGGGAATATTACTAGCATGATTGTTAGTAAGACATGGTATGATAATGGCCCTTTTATCCTTGTAACTTAAGTGAAGCAAGTTTTCAACTTCAACGATACTATATGAGGCAAAAATTGGAAGGTCATTCAAAAGTTTCAATACCGAAATCTCTTTGATTTTTGTGAAAGGAATAATGGTCTAATGAGTGAGAATGGTGATGAAGTATATCAAGAGATTGAATTGGAGTTGAATAATGAAGCCATTTGAATAGAAAATAAAGATATATTATCATTCTATAGGAGAGATTTTGATCCTAATAAAGTACAAGTGGATGAAGTACAAGCGGATGAAGTATAAGTCAATCTTATCATAGAAAGAGATGAAGAATATATTGAGGATGAATTTTATGACAATGATGATACTTTGGCCGAATATAATAGTGATGAAGAGTTGAATCATAATGTAATTAATATGACAATTTTCAAGATGTTGATCATGATGATCGAAAGTAAAAAAAGAATGTTGTTTATGTTGATTGAAAACTAAGAAGTTGCCATTTTATTTAGCTTATCATTAACCATTTTGTAAAAACAATGTTTTTCATTATACTTCATGTTGTAAAAGTAATGTATTTCATTATGCTTCATTTTGTAAAAGTTATTTATTTCATTATGCTTCATTTTGTATTTCATTATACTTTATTTCTAGAAGTTGTGTATTTTATTAGGCTTCTTTTCGTATTTCATTATACTTCATTTTGTAAAAATAATGTAATTTATTATGTTTCTTTATCGATTCATTATGCTTCATTTTGTAAAAGTTATGTATTTTATTAAGCGTCATTTTGTATTTCATTATGCTTCATTTTGTAAAAGTAATATATTTTATTATATGTCATTTTGTAATAGTTGTGAATTTCATTATGCTTAATCATTTATCTTTCAAATACTGTGAATTATGTATAACTTTGTTCATAAGTTAAGATCACTGAATCACTTCTTTTAATTATTTTAGTTTAATCACTTCTTATTACTATATTAATTGAAGCAAAACTGCCTCTCTTGTATGAAATGCAGATCACTAAATAATTGAAAGCTTACTTCTTTATTAACTTTCACTCTATAAGCATGTATTAGAGTTTATAAAGAGTTGGTAACAATAATACTAATACATATAACAAAGTCCTTGTTGAAAAAAACTACAACCATAATGTTAATTTCTAAAATCTGATTCAAATTTTCCTTATATTTGTTAGATGTGTTATTTATAGATATAAAAAAGACAACAGTTGTAAAGTTATGAAGTTATACATTGTTTCTTTTAACAAGTAATCTACTAAAATGAATGCATCACGTTAAAAATGTCTGTAATGTGATTCAAACTATGGGGCCAAAGATCTAATCATCGCCTTTAAAAAAAATGGATAATATATTTCTATAGCATAAACTAATACAAATTAGTAACAACTTCATGGCCTAAAAGCCTTTAGTGGTCATCACAAAAGATTAGTATAAGAAGAAACAAGTAATAAGAACAAAGAGCAATTTCCAAAGAAAAAGCTTAAAGTTGCCATCAATTCCAATCATCTTTGATAAGGAGTCATTAATGTTTTGTCAAATGCTCCGAAATGATTTAAGAAAAAATTTTACAAGTTCTTTATGTTGTCATTCTAATTAGTTTTATTTTATATTTGAAAATCATTCAAAAATAATTTAATATTATTTTATATTGGAAAATCATTGAGAAATCATTATAGATATTTAATATAAAGGCAACTGGATGAAACAAGTAAAAAAAGGTGGCAACTAGTGAAGATGTTCCTCCCCCACAACATCCAAACCAATCTGACCCTATCAACAAACTTCATCCACCAATGAAGCCATTCAACAAAGGACTAAGAACTATCGTTATCGACTATATAAATACTACAAATCTTTTCCTTTAGATGAGGAGACAAGGAGACATGTTCCCGAGCGGGTGACTCAGAAAATTGGATCTAAATGTGTGAATATTGGTAATCTGCCAACGTTAAGTTTTATCTTCTGTCTTTATATTTGCTTCAAATCTTGTTTCACAATTTAATGACAATTTCTTATCTTTATTTAGGAAAAGTTTGAGAAAGGCAAGGTTAATAGAGGAAAAATAAAACTCGTCACTTCCAAGGCTACAAATCATTTGTGATTATACGAAATGAATTTGTAAGTTTTTTTAACTGTGTTCCTAAAAGCGTTGACAATAATTTTTAAAATTAATTAAAAATCTTTAAAAATTAAATAAAAACATAGCTAAAATAATTTGGCTACGATTCCACAATCATTGCCCAAACTGTTTAGTTACATTCTAGAAACCGTTACGAATAACTTTTAACGATGTTCTAAAAATCATCCTTAAATGTTATTTGCTACGAAACACAAAACATCGCAAAATATCATTACCAAAAAGTAAGGTAACGTAGTTGATAACTTTTAGCCATGAAATCAAAATGTCCATAAACTTCTTTGGCAACGGTTTTTCTTTTCTTCACCTATCAATTTTAGCGACGCAACTGAAATCAAAGCAAGACATGATTTACGACAAGATTCAAAAAACATTGTCGATAATATTTTGCTACAGCAATTTTGCGACAAAATTTTGTCATTGCTAAAAATTATTGGCGACGACTTTTTGATTTTTAGTGACAAAAATTTTCATCGCCAAAAGCCCCTTATGTTGTAGTGAATGGATCCTCGTAAACAATATGTTTTATTAATTATATTTTTAATATATTAGTTATTTCTATTCATATATATATCAAAATACAATTATAATATTTTTAAACTTCTTTATCTTATTTACACATATGCATATAATAATAATATTGAACATATGTATATTTGTTTATAAACTTTTAAAAATCAATATTTATTAATCATAATATTATCAACACTTGAAGGAATATAAACAAGTCTTATTATAAAAACATAAATAATATATGAAAGCAACTGTTATTTTTTATTAAAAATTAACGTATGTTATAAAGATTAAAGCATGACATAATTTTTATAATTTCTGAATGTATTTAAGATAAAGAATAAACTAAATTTAAAATTATAAATCTTGTTTTAATTTATAATAATAGTCAGAATTGCTAAAAATATTAATAAAATATTTAATTTTTTAATTTATTACAAATTAACTATTGAGATATAAATATTTACGTAAAATAATTTATACGGTAACAGATGAAGAATTGAAAAAAGAAACTTAATTACAGAACCAAAATTTTTACCTAAAGCCTAAACGTTCTTTATAACCCAAAACTAGATGTTCCCTTTGTAGTTATCGCAAATCAACCATACAGAGGTAAGACTTACTTGGAACATACGTCTCTAGGTGTCATAAATCAATTCATCTCGGCAGTAGTCAAACAAATTCACTCGTAAACCATTTACAATGATGAATATCTGAAGTGAGTTAAGAGTTAGACGAGAGGAGGGTGGGCGCGGAAAGGGGAAGTTGTGGGTTGAGGGGGAGCTGACAAAAATTCAACAAACGCAAACGTTCATTTTGAAATCCATGCTCGTCGTCTATTCTGATGGTTTTAGTACCTCCTAGCAACAAGAAACACCAGATGACTGAGACACAAGCTTGAAACAAAAAAATACTTCAATTCTCATGCTATTCTCTTTCATTTACAATCCTCCGTTAGTCAGCTCTTCTTAAAAGCTCATCGATGATCGTCAGGCTGTCACTTGTTGTAGAAGCCTCCATCCAAATTCCAAACCTTTAGTTTCCTATTTTCTTGCCATTCGCCTCTTTCTTTTTTATGAATCAATATTAAGTGTTATTCATATTGAGAGACCTCCTTCAATGATGGCTCTCTCCTCAAGCCTTTCTTGATGGCGTTAGAAAATAGAGATAGAGACGAAGAGAACCAGAGAAAAAACAGAGACAAGCTAGAACGAAAAGTTCTTTGGCTCAACGGCTGTATTTTTCATTAAAGCAGAAAACTAGTTATATAAAAATACAAGACAACTCTTAGACTTATCAAGCAACTAAACAGACCTCTTAAGAAACTAAATAGACTTCTAGAGATAATAACTCATTTATTTTCATTAAAGCAGAAAACTAGTTATATAGAAATACAAGACAACTTTTAGACTTATCAAGCAATTAAACAGACCTATTAAGAAACTAAACATCCTTCTATAGATAATAACACACTTATTTTGAATTTATATCTTTAACATTCACTCTTAAACTCAAAATCTGATTATGTCAAGTCTTGCTCGCAGCTTGCAGAATCTTCAGCCTTCAATGCATTGGTGAGTACGTCTGATCATGAGATTTCACATACTTCAGCTGCACTTCCTTCTTGCTGGTATACTCGCAGTACAAAATGAAATCTTGTATCTATGTGCTTGCTCCTATAATGGAAAATAGGACTTTTCTTTAATGCAATTGAAGTTTTGTTGTCAAACAAAAATCTCAGTAGCTTCTTCATGTGACATATACATCATTTTTTAACATTTTTCTCAACCATACAGCATGACAAACAAAAGCAACAACAACCACATACTCTACTTCACATGTTGAAAAAGTTACGATGGGTTGCTTTTTTGAATTCCAAGTGTATACGACATCTCCAAGTCTAAATAGAAAACCAATGGCACTTCTAGTATTAACATCACCTCCTTAATCATTATCATTTTACCCAATCAGATTTTAATTCATGGAAGATGAATAAAACAAACCGTAATCAAGAGTCCCTTTAACATATCTCAAAATCCTTTTACCAGCTTTAAAATGAGTGACAATTGGAGACTTCATATATTGACTGATAATTTCAACTCCATAAAGAATATCAGGTCTAGAATAAGTTAAGTACCTCAATTTTCGAACAAGCCTTCTGTACATAGTTGAATCCACCTTTTCACCATCATTAAATCTTGATAGCTTCACTCCACATTCAACTGGTGTAGAAATTGTTTAACAATTTTTCATGTTGAATTCTTTCAAAATCTTCACTGCATAATTCTTTTGAGACAAAAATGCTTCATCATATTGCATCGTTTCAATTCCAAGACAATAGAACATAAGCCCTATATCAGTCGTCTCAAATTTTGCAGTCATCTCCCTTTTAAATTCATCAAATAAGGCTGAATTATTCCTGTAAAAATAAAGTCATCAAGATACAAACAAACAATTAACATATCCTCCATTCTCCTTTTTCTTCACAGACTAAACTTTTGGTGCTTGCTTTAAACCATATAAGGCCTTTTTCAACTTCAACACTTTAACTTCATGACCTTTGACAATATATTTGGGAGGTTGTTCAACATAAACATCCTCCTCCAAGTGTCCGTTCAGAAATGCATATTTGACATCTATTTGATAAATTCTCCATTTGTTTTGTGCAGCTAATTCCATGATTAGTTAACCTAATTGTTTCCAAATGAGCAATTGGATCAAAGACTTCATCATAATTAATGCCTCGTTGTTGGATCTAACTCTTAGCAACTAATCTAGCTTTGAACTTCTGTACTTCTCCTTTTTCATTTTTCTTGATTTTGTAAATCCATTTGACACCAACAACATGCTTGTCTTTTGGAAGAATTTGCAATCTCCATGTATCATTTTTGTGAATGGAATTTATTTCTTCATCCATGGCCTTTCTCCCATTTTGATCTTTTACTGAATTTTTAAAGTTTTATGGTTCTGCACTTGCAAACAAACAAAAGATAGAAGAATCATTGATTTCATTAGTGTTTGAATAAATCTCTTGAAGGCTTCTCATCTTTTGAGGCCTTTTGAAGGAGCTTGAAAGCCTCAAATCAAAATGAGTTCCTACTAGAGAAGACACTGTAGGAGACATAAGCTGTTCATTTTCATTTTGAATAAAATCAACATCAAATATTAGAAGAAAGTTGTAATCTTCCTCTTGATTTTTCCAGTTCTAGAAAGCATCTTCATCAAACTTGATATCTCGGCTAACAACATTCTTCTTGCTTTAGGCTTATAGAGTCTATAACCCTTAGACTTTGTATCATAGCCAATAAACACAAGCTTCTCACTTTTTATCATCTAGCTTTACTCTTGTTTCATCAGCAACATGAGCATACACAACACAACCACAAACTCTTAAATGAGAAAGAGTTGGTTTTTTTAACCTCTCCATGCCTCTTAAGGAGTAATTTTCTACAAGTTTTTGGTCGAACATCTGTTGGCTAAATATACAACTAAAAATACAACTTCTGCCCAGAATTCTTTAGGCATATGTTTGCTCTTTAACATGCTTCAAGTGATGTCAAGAATGGTTCTGTTCTTCCTCTTCACAATACCATTTTGTTGTGGTGACCTTGGGAGGGTCAAGAATCTTCTAATTCTATGATACTCGCAAAAATCAACAAATTGTTTGGAAGTGAACTCACCACCTCTATCTGTTCTCAAGGCTTTAATCAAATAGTCACTTTCATTTTCTACCAGCATTTTGAATTTTTTGGAGGTCTCAAAAGCTTTAGATTTTTCCTTCAAAAAATAAACCCACATTTTTCAACTAAAATCATCAATAAACAATAGGAAATAATTGTTCTTATCAAGAGAGAGAGAGGATTAATTGGTCCACGTATATCAGCATGTACAAGTTGGATTGGCTTTGAGGATCTTGAAAATGACTCCTTTGGAAAGCTATTTCTGAAATGCTTTTTATAAATACCACCTTCACAAATCTGATTTAGATGATCAAGAAGAGGCAAACCATGCATCATCTTTTCTTTCACTAATTGCTTCAAACTATCAAAGTTCAAATGTCCCTTTCATTGATGTCAAAGCCAAGAAGAATCGAACACATAAACTTGCAAAATACTTCACATTATTAGTTTAAACTTTAAGAGAAACCATTATGTTGTTTCACATTTTAACTTAAATCAACTTATCTTCACAATCTTTAATCATTAATCCAACATCCTTTAATTAAATATCATAGCCTTTCTCTAAAAGTTAGCCTAAACTCAAAATGTTTATTTTAAGCAAAGGCATATTATACTTGGGAAATAAATTAATGAGATCCATTTTTAGCCAAAATCAGAATATTACTTATCCTTTGAACATTCACATTTTTGTCATCTCCAAAAGAAATAGTTATTTTAAAAGATTCATTCAAAGAAACAAATATTTTTTTCTTGCCTGTCATGTGGTTGCTTGCACCTTTGTCCAAAAACCATGCTTCTTGATCTTTTTCTTCATTATATGTTAACAAGAAGGCTAATTCTTCTTCATTTTCTCCTTTTACATAGTAAGCGTTGTTTTCCTTTTCTACTCCATTTCTACATTTAGACGCATAATGGAGATATTTTTTATAGTTATAATAATGTACATCAGCTCTTTTACCACACCTTTTGTGCCAAGTTCCCCTGTCGCGTCCTCTTATTGGTTGTCTCTGATTTGAATCTTTAGAGTTGTTGGAGTCTCTATTAAATCTTCCTCTTCCTCTTCCTCTTCCTCTTCCTCGATAATTTCCATGTCCATGACCACGCAATCTACCTCTTCCTCTTCCTCTTCCTCTTTGAGTAAAATCCTTTTTTCTTCCTTGTCTTTTAAAGACAATTTTGAAAGAATTAACTTGATCATATTCAGCTTCCTTCTCTATCATTTTTTCTTCACAAGCTTGCAATGAGCCTATCAACTCATCAATAGACATTAAATCTAAATCCTTTGATTCTTTAACCATAAAATCTTTTCAACAATATGAGAATCTTGTAGAGTTTCTCTTTATCTTTTGAGTTGGTTAACAACTAACTGAACTCTAGAAAAATATGAAGAAATTGATTATGAGCTTTGCATCTTGAGAGATTCAAATTCATCTCTCAAGGTTTGATGATGTACTTTGAGCACTTTTTTACTACCTTTGAAAGAATTCTGCTGAATTTCCATGCTACTTTAGTAGTTGAAGCACTCAAAACTTTTTTAAACATGCTTTCATCCAAACATATATGAATGAGAGTCAAAGCTTGTTGGTCATTCTTCGAGCTTTTTATAGGGCATCCCTTTGTGCTTACTTTAAATCATCTTCATTTTCAGGTTGTTCAAGTCCTTTCTCAACAACATCCTATAAATCTTATGATCTAAGCAAGGCTTTCATACAAATACACTAATTATCATAATTATCTTTGGTGAGTTTTGGAATTGAAAGGAAAACATGCCTACATTCATCATTATTGGACGAAAACTCTAAAACTCTTTGGAGGTATGAACAAAAATACCAAAAACTAGATGGTGTCATTAGCCAAAGTGGTATGTTTATGGCTGGTGACCTTTGTTGCTGGCAACGGTAAGAAACTTGAAAAAAAGTTGGCGTTATTTTGGGACACTCACTTCTCCTTCAGTCCCCCATGCTTGATCTTCTTGAGCTTCATGGTGAACTCGAAACAATCTCTAAGCAAAAAGGCACGTTTTACTGTTGAGAAGGTTAAAGAGACAATTTGGTTACCTAACAATCCAATGGTTTCTTAAGGGATCTTTGGAACCTAAAAAGTATGAAGGACCACATACAACAGAATCTCTTGCTAAGTTTATGATTAATGAACGAGCGACCTATATGAAGATTCAGAAATCTAGTGGGTTTTGAGAGAAAACCAACAGTTGTTGAGAAAATTAAAAAGATATGCTCTAATGCGAAAGTGTAGAAGAGCAAACGTATATGCCAACAAAATTTCTTCCTTTTTACTTGTTCTAGCTATGGCAGTGTATCAAGGACTCTCTTTTGTGGCTGATTAGATTTAGAGCAAGCATACAGGAAACAAACGTTGGCTTCTATTATGAGATGGATGCGTGTGAGTTTGAGGAAGAAGAAAAACATTTACAGTTGGGCAAGTTGCTCTAATAATACTTTGTTAGAAAATAGAGACAAAGATGAAGAGACCCAGAGAAAAAAACAAAGAGAAGCTATAACGAAAAGCTTTTGGGTTGAACAACTATCTTTTTTTTTTTTATGTAAGGGAGGAAAACAAAAGACTACATGCCTAAATGTGGGTAAAACACCCCATTCATATCATCGAGGATAGAAGAAATGGAACCTAGAGGTGGAGACTGGAGACAAAAAGCTCCGATACCAAAAGACCTTACAAAGTGGGCTAATCAGTCTACGCACCAATTACCCTCCCTGAAAATGTGATGAAAGCTAACCTCCCATGGTCTTGCCAATAACTCTCGAATGACCACCCCTAAAGAGACACCAAAATAGCTCAAATTACCTAAAGAAAGAAAAATGTTGATGACCTCCAAAGAATCCACTTCAAGCTTAACTTGTCGATAACCCAAGTCCCAGTCAAGAGCTAGGCTTGTATGAACTCTTAAAGCTCAACAATTAAAGGCAAGTAATAACCAATATTGTGAACAAATCCTCCTAGCCATTCTCCTGATCCATCACACAATAAACCTCCTGTAGTGGCACAATGAGCAAAAGGATTAACCACACCATCTGTGTTCCACTTCACGCACCCTTCTTTAGGCTTGGTCTAACCCACATAGTGCATATTTGCACCACCAATCTCATTAGTTGCACGAGATAGCGTAGACACGGCCTTTGCAACCCCAGCTACGTAATTTAGAACAATAGAAGAACTAATACTATCTCTAGGCCAAGAGAAGTTATCATTAAACAAAGATTTGTTCCTCCAGTACCAAAGAAACCAGCATGCAACCCCAAAAATAATGGACCAAGCAATTCCTCACACCTCAATAGAAGTAAGAAGATTATTGGTTAGCCATTCTACATTGCCACCATTAAAGAACGTTGCATTAACCACTTTGCAAGGAAAAAGAGTCCAAAATAACTATACTCTCAGATAGTCCCTTATGACATGTAAGCAAGTTTTAGGAATACCAAAAAAGCTACACTTGATATCATCGGTTAAGTATCTTAGAACCCATTGCTGATTTGTTAAGAGCTTCTTTTTAGCTAGTAACCATAAAAACAACCTGATCCTATGAGGACCTGGCCAACACCACACTAAATCCCAAATTCTGCTTCCCACACCATCCTGAACATCCTCAATAAGTTAATAAGCAGATGCAGTAAAGAAATTACCATATGGAGAAGCTCCTCACGTTAAATGGTCATCTCAAAACTCCTCTTCTGAATGCTATAATGCTAGCTATATCCATACAAGCAAAAGAAGGAAGGAAATGTTGAAAGCTATCCCAATTCCAACCACCCCCCGTTCCAACAAAGTCTTTGACCTTTGTATTAATCATCTCAACAAGAATTTAAGTTAAAGCGTGAATCAGAGGACCCCAATCACCTACCCCAGCATCAAACCAAAAATTTACTATACAACCATTCCCAACCTGTCATTTGGAACCCGCAGGAACAAAATGCCAAGTCACTGAAATTCCTTTCTAAACCGCCGATGCTCTATTGTTAGTTAGCGTCCTAGGAATATTAGTAATATCAAAATGGTACTTTCCTCGAAGGATACAAACTCACAAAGAAGAAGGATTCCTAACAAGATCTAACCCAGCCTGGTAAATATGGCATCATTATTGGAATGAACTCACCTAAGGCTAAGACCACCCAAATTCATAGGCTAACAAACTGATTCCCAACTGACAAGATTAATCCTCCTCTTCCTTTTTTTAGACCCCCAAATAAAATCTCACATTAGCTTCTCAAGATCATCGCATAACTACCTAAGGAGTCTAACCATTTGTATGGTGTATATGGGCAGCGCTGCCAGGATTGATTGAGTAAGAGTTACCCTCCCAACAAGCGATAGACATCTAGCACTCCAACCTTCAAGTTTGTGATGAGCATTATCAATAATATACTAATAAGTATTCCTCGTAGATCTTTCATGAATTAATGACACCCCAAGGTATTTCCCAAGATTATCTGTATGCTTGAACCCTAATATTTGGCTTAATGTACGAGCTCTAGATCGAGATACATTCTTGGAGAAATAAATTATCAGTTTTTCATCACTAGCCTTCTGCCTTGAAGCTTACAAAAGATCTCTAACAATTTGGATACTATTTGCACTTGCTTATCTGAAGATTCAACAAACAATATAAGATCATCTGCAAAAAATAAATAAGAAAGACGAGTCCCTCCTCTACTCAAATACATAGGTTTCCATTCACCTTGCTGAATCGAATAATTAATAAGATGACCTAATCTCTCCATACAAAGAATAAAAAGATAAGGAGACAGGGGATCACCTTGCCTAATACCCCAGAATGGAACAAAATGCTCTGATAGGTCTCCATTCCAATAAACTTGCATTGGCACCGAGGAGACACATTTCATAATTAATCTGATCAAGTTTTCTGAGAACCCAATGTCTTGTAAGGTATCCTGAATAAAATCCTAACGAAGTTTATCATATGCTTTCTCCAAATATACTTTAATTGTAATGAAACCAATTCGCCCTTTCTTTCTCTTTATTGAATGAATGGCTTCCTGGGCAATAATAATGTTATCAGTAATTAACCTACCCGAGATGAAACTGCATTGGTTAGGAACCACCAAATTATCCAAGAAAGGTGTTATACGATTCACTAAAATCTTTGTAATGGTCTTGTATATCACAAAGCATAGACTTATCGGCCTGAATTGAGTGATATGCTTAGTCAATGGAACTTTTGGGATCAAAACTAGAATCTTTTGAATTAGATGTGACTCCTATGTCTCATGCTTAAATACCTTTCGGACAAACTCCACCGTAGATTGACCTAGTTGGTCATGTTGCTTTTGAAAGAAATAAGCACTAAAGCCATTTCAAACGTAATTAACCTTTCGGTTCATTTCAAACGTGGCTCGTTTGAATTCATGAAGAATAGTCTCCCTAGACTATGCAAAACGTCATTGGATAGCCTAGGAAACACTCTTGAAATGGGAAGCCCACACGCATCACCAACCTCCTCTGAAAACAAATGTTTGAAGTAATCTTTCACAAAGTCACATAACAAAACTGGATCAAATACAATATTTCCAGCATTGTCCTTTAGCATATCAGCTCGTAGTTTCTT
>JAOQMP010106407.1:0-14566 GCA_027563575.1 Erythroxylum pedicellare
CGCACTACAGTGACTAGAGATTGTTGTGCACTTTACTTAGAAGAGAGAAAGAAGATGAAGGAGTTTTTTAAGAAATTGCCTTTCAAGGTTCGTCCTACTACAGACACTTGGACATCATGTCAAAATCTCAGTTATATGTGTCTCATGGCATATTTTATTGATGATGATTGGAAATTATATAAAATAATTATAAACTTTTGCCCAATTTTTTGTCATTCAGGTGATACAATTGGTAGGGCTGTTGAGACTTATTTGGTTAGTTGGGATATTGAAAAAATATTAACTATAATGGTGGATAATGCAAGTTCAAAAGATATAGCTATTCAATACTTGAGAAAAAGAATTAATAGTTGGAAGGGTGGTTTATTGAAAGGTGAATTCATACAAATAAGATGTGCTACACACAACTTAGATTTAATTGTGAAAAAGGGGCTATCAGAAATTAGGATTCGCAATGCAGTAAAATATGTTCAATTTTCTCCTGCTAGAATGGCAATGTTCAAGTCTTGTATAGAAAAAGAGAAAATAAACAGCAAGAGTATTGTCTGTCTAGATATTGAAATAAGATAGAATTCTACTTATTTAATGCTAGAATCAGCTTTGAGATTCTAGAAAGTATTTGATTTATTGGAGAGTCAAGATTCTAAGTATGTTGAAGACCTTTTTCAAAAGAAGAATAAAAGAGGTAAGAATAAAAATAATAAAGGTGTTCCTAGTGAAAGTGATTGGGAGTAACTTGCTGCCTTTTTTTCCTATCTTTTATGATGCTATTTTAAAATTCTCTAGCTCTCATTATGTAACTGCTAATGAGTACATGAAATAAATTTTTGGCATTGGGATGGTTATTTCGAAGAGATATGGACTTAGTGATTTTAGTGTAAGAAATATGGCTATGAGGATGAAGAAGAAGCATGGTAAGTATTAGGGAGATGTTAATATCAATTGAATGTTGTTTATTTATGCCATTCTCGATCCACGCTGCAAATTGAAGTATGTGAACTTTGTGATTGGTAAAGCATATGATGATGTCAAATATGAGCAGCTGTGTGAGAAAGTAAAAATCACTTTAGATTTGAAGTTTGATTTCTACCGATCCTTCATATCTTTTCCTGTTGCACAATCAAGTGTCCAATCTCAAGCTTTAAATGATATCGAAGTTGATAATGTCAAGGATGTTGCAACATTTTTGGATAATATTTTTAATGAGCAAGAGGCTAGTCAAGCAAGTGAGGAAACCAAAAGTGAGTTAGATAAATATGTAGCTGAAGATTATGAACCCAAAGACAAGACTTTCAATGTCTTGAGTTAGTGGAAACTAAATTTTGCTAAGTATCCAGTGCTTGCTTCAATGGCTCGAGATGTTTTAGCTATGCCTGTATTTACTATTGCATTTGAGTCGGCTTTTAGTACAGGAGGTCGAGTGCTTGATTCATGTCATAGCTCTCTTAGTCCAAAGATGGTGGAAGGCTCTTATTCGTGGATAAGATTGGTTGAGAAAATCATAAGCTCCTCTTTACATGGAAGAGAGATATGAAGAACTTAAGCAAATTGAATTAGGTAATCTAATTAACTTTACTTTATTTTAATATACAAATAAATAAAAAATTATTTTCCAATTTAAAAAGAAATAACGAGTCTAACTCTTTTTATTCTTTACTTTCTACAGATGTGGGTTCATTTATAATAGTGGATCATCCTACCATCCTATTCGAAGAATAATTGTTTAATAATTTATCTCCTTTTTTTTCCTAGTATGGATCTTTTATAAAACATTGTTTGGCTTTTTTTACTTTACTTGGGTTTAACATATTGGATTAATCTTTGATGGATTCTATATGCATACTTTTATGAATAATTTCTATTTATTTTCACCAATTATTTTTATAATTTTTTGTCATATATATTGATATGAATAGGTTCTGATTACCCTGAGAACCGAACCTAAAAATAGGTTAACTGATCCTATAGGTTCTTTAGATTCAGGTTCATGTTCGTGAAATTGCCAAACCTGACATTCAGGTTCAGGTTATTTATGAATGGGTCAGGTTACCCTACCATGAACACCCTTAACAACAGCAAGACTATAAAATCATCTTTCTTAAACCTCTTGAAATATACACAAGGGTCTGCATTTAGTCTGCTGTATCCAAGGCTTATAATGAAAGAATCAAATCTCTTATACCAACACCTCTGCGCCAACTTTAAACCATATAGAGATTTGTTCAACCTGCAAACCAAGTTTTCTTTCCCTTTTTCTTTAAAACCTTCTAGTTGGAGCATATAAATTTCTTTTTCAATATCTCCATAAAATAATGCAGTTTTCACATATAACTGCTCAAGATGCAAGTTAAATATAGCATACATTGCTAGAACTACTCGAACTGTAATGAGTCGAACTACGGGAGAAAATATTTCATTAAAATAAATACCTTCTTTCTGAGCATATCCTTTTACCACCAATCTAGCACGATATCGCTCCTCTTGATCGCTACCACTCCATTTGATCTTATAATATTGCCAATAAGCTTTCTTCCTTGTGGTAGTTATACCAGCTCCTATGTCTTATTTCTATGTAGAGCTTCAATTTCTTCTTGTATTGCTACCATCCACTGAGATACATCTGAACTATTCATTACTTCTTAGAGATTTGATGGCTCTCCGTCCTTAGTTAAATGACAATATGCAATATTGCTCTCCATATTATAATCTGAGTGTCAGCTCAATGCTCTTCTTCTAAGAGTTGGTCTCCGAGTATCTAGAACATCATATTCAACTGGTTCTTGCTCCTCGTGCTCTGGTGCAGCTTCAGAAGAATCATTTTGATCAACTTCCCTATCCATTTGCATTATTGTAGTTCCTGGATTCTCTTGCATAGTGCTAATATTTTCTGCTTGCTCTTAATCCTTATCTTCCATGAAGATAACATCCCTGCTAATAACAATCTTGTGGTAGTAGGATCTCATAGACGATACCCCTTCACACCTTTAGCATATCCTAATAAAATGCATCTTCTAGATTTTGGATCCAACTTTATAGTTTCTTGGGCATAAAACATCACATAGGCAACACTTCCAAATCTATGAAGGTTGGAATAATCCACTCGTTTACCAGTCCACATTGCCATCGATGTCTTTAACTCAATTGCAGTTGATGGAGCTCGATTCACCATATAACAGGCAATATTGACTACTTCTGCCTAGAATTTCTTATCTAAGTTTGTAGTTCTTAACATCGCTCTTGTTCTTTCCAATAGAGTTCTATTCATCCGCTCTACTACTCCATTTTGTTAAAGAGTGTATGCCGTCATGAATTGCCTTTTAATGCCTTCTTTCTTGCAGAATTCATCAAATTATTTACCAGTATATTTGCCTCTATTATCTGAGCGCAAAAACTTAATCTTCTTACTAGATTCGAGTTCCACCCGCATTTTGTAAAATTTGAAAATTGGAAACATATCTGCCTTCCTCTTGATAGGAAACACCCAACATCTCTTCGAATAATCATCAATGAATGATACAAAGAAATTTTCTCCTCCTAAGGATGTAACTGGTGCTTGCTATACATCAGAGTGAATCAATTCTAAAGCTTCTTTGCTTCTGAACTTTAATGTGTTGAACTTCAATTGATGTTGCTTACTCACAGTGCAATGCTCACAGAAGGGTAATGATACTTTTGTGAGACCTGGAAGTAGATTCTTCTCTGCAAGTATCTTCATTCTTATTCTGACATATGCCTAAGCTTTTTATGCCACGTTATTGTAGATTTGTCAACTGGACTAGTCATCGCAACTGATGTCTCTCCTTCTTGCAAAGTTACTCCTTTTAGCATATACAAATTTGCAACAATCTTCTCTTCTTTTCTAAATACCAGTGCTCCTTTAATCACTTTCATGATCTTGTTTTGGATCTCAAATATGAAACCGAGATCATCCAGTTGTCCTACAGATAATAAATTCTTCTTTAGGCCCTCCATATGTTGTACTTTTTCAATAGTCTGAGTTGTCCCATCATACATTTTAAACTTGATGATGCCTCTACCAACGATCTTCAAGCTTGATCATTACAGCTATACATAGATCCCTCAGAGATAGATTCATACTAATGGAACCATTATCTTCGAGAGGTCATATGAAAAGTAGCTGCTGAATCAAGAAGCCATATATTAACAAATCTTCTCTTACCTCCAATAGTCATTGTTGCTTCACAGACCATTACACCTCCATTATCTGAAGTATTTGCCGTATTTTCTTAAGGAATAGAATCTTTCTTAATCAGATTCCAACAATCCTTCTTCAGGTGTCCTTCTTGTCATAATTGTAGCACTTGAAATTCTTCTTACTCCTGGATTTTGATCTACCATAACTATGACTCCCACTTGGGCCACGTTCTATTGATCTTCCTTTCGTCACCTCTAAGGCCTCCTTTTGTTGCGAATTTGTCAACCTGTCTTCCTCACTTTTGAGTCAACTCTCTTCTTCCAGAATAGCAACTGCAGTATTGTTAAAGACTATAGTGTCTGTGTTGTTTGTTAGATTGATGATGAGTTGACCATACAAATTTGGTAGACTTTGGAGTAGAAGTTACGCACGTTCACTTATCTTTATTGTGTGTCCCAATGATGTGAGTTGGGAAAATAGAGTACTTAAAGTATTTAAGTGCTCCGTCACCTTCCGTCATGCGTAAAGTATATAGTTTCGTCTTCAGAAAAATTTTGTTGTGGAGTGATTGGCCTAGTACAATTTTGTGAGGTAATCTCATATTTCCTTCTCATTCTTCTTTTCCTTTATGCTGGATAATACTCTATCAGCTAAAGCTAGGTGAAGATTAGCTACAACATTCCCATTCATCTCTTTCCATTTTTCATCTTTGACTTCAGCTGGCCGTTTACTAATAGCCGCCAGACAATTATCTTTTCTCAAGATTGCCTTTATCTTCAGCTTCCATAATGAGCAATTGCTCCCATTGAACTTTTCAATCTCAAATTTTGTTGCCATTGCTTCTATCATGAACATAATTTAGCTTTCACTATTTCACGTGAATAGTATTCGTACATATGAATAGTATTGTACCTTTTGTGGTTACTATTCACCAACTTTCATTGTACTCACCCGATCTCCAAATGGATTACGCCAAAAAATTCGTTGTAATTTTCTCACCTCGCTTTTATACCATTTATTATGAAAATCTATCGGATTAGAGCAGATTCATAGCTAAATAGGGCTGAAATAATAGTAATGAAGGCACATATTTTACGTAGAAAACTCCCCAAATTAGGGTAAAATCATGGACAAGGATAGAAAAATTTTACTATTGAGAAAAACTAGAGAATTATAAGGAAAAACTAGACTAAAAAATACACAGAATATTTTTGTTTCTTTCTCTTTCTTTTCTCTCTCACCTCACGTCTCTCTTCTTCTTCTTACTATGAATTTCTTCATGCTATTCCTGCCTTTTTATAGGCAAGAGTGCCTTTGGCTTTACTAGGCATTCGGTGCTTATCGGTCACAATTGTTGACATAACCATCATCACGAGTACCTTCAAAGAGCCATTCCTGGTTGAGCTGCAGGTCGAAGGTATGTCTTAACAACCTTTCTTAATATGGTTCAATGTAAATGAAAATGGAAATTGTAAGTTTTGAAGGAGGAAGGAACAAATATTGCACCAAACGTAATTTTGTAGAAGCTTACCCATTAATTAGATTTAACTACAACCATTAACGCTAACATATATTTGTGAAGAATTAACAACTTTACTAACATGTATATTCAAAAACAGTCTCTCTACTAATTAGGGATAAGACTATGTACACTGAACCTTCTCAAATCGTTCATTTAGCGAAATTTTTTCTGATTCATTGTTTTACTAATATATATTTGTGAAGAATCTAAAAATTGAAATTCCTACTAAATTGAAAAAGTGGAGATAAAAATGTACATCTATTTATACTAAATGAAAAGAGACGAGAAGTAACAATTAATGACCACATATCTAATAACCACCTAATTAACTACTAACAAATTGTTAGCTACTAAAAATAAAATAAAATAAAACTATTTTTTTATATATAAGTCTATCACCACTTGAAATTGGAGCATATATAATATTGTGCATGCCTAGCTGGTTGAAAAACTATGAAACACTTTACTTGTCAAAGGTTTAGTGAAACAATTTATAAGTTGATTTGAAGAAGATACTTGTAATAACCTTATCAAATTAGTTTGAAATTTTTTGTGGACCACATGACAATAGATCTTGATGCGCTTAGTGAGATACAAAGAATTAGGTTTTCAGTAATATAAAGAGCAGACAGATAATTACAAAAGAGTATAGCAGATCTGCCAGAAAAAATATGCAAATCAACGAGCAAGTATTATAAAGATTGCAATTTACAAATAATAGTGGAGGCAAATGCAATATACTTGGTCTTAAAATGAAGAGCGAGAAGCAATAGATTATTTCTTTATTTTCTATAAGATCATTATTGTATCCAGAAAATGCAATATCTAGTAATGAACCTACGGCTATCTAAACAAGATGCTCAGTCAGAATATGAGAAGGCTTGAAAATTGAGATTAGCATAAACTGGAAAGAATATGCCTTTCCTAGGTGAAACTAGGAGATACTTAAGAACTCTGTGAGTTGCAAGCCTCAAAGAATCGATATAATTGTTGCATCCAAACTGATTTTAGGTTGAGTAGTTGTTAAATGAGAGAGCCTGACAATGAGACTGTGATAAGAATTTATGTATGTTAATGGAGGACCACTATCTTTAGTCAATTTGTAAGAAGGCAACAGAAGTACAGCAACATATTTAGAATCAGTAAAGCATCTGTCTTTCAACAAGTTTAAGGTACATTTCTTTGATGAAGATAAATAACAGTAAAGGATTTAACAACCTTAAGCTCAAGAAAGTACTTTAATTGACCAAGATCCTTGAAAGAAATTGCATCATGTAAGTAAATTTTATTGGTAGAAAATTGATCGATATAATTCCAACAATAATCACATCGTAAACATATACCAATAATGCAAGAAAAGTAGAGCCAAAAAACTTGAGGAACAAAGTATTATAAGCATTTGCTTAATAACCATATTCAAGTAAAGTCACTGATAGTTGACTTACCATTGATAACTTACTTGTTTTATTCTACAAAGAGATTAGAAAAATAAAATCATCAGGCAACTTCATGTGAACTTCATATAAATCTAGATATGCAAAAATAATAGTGATTCAATTTCATCTAACCTAAACCTCCCCCACACTTATTTTTAACATTGTAATTAACTTTAATCAAACAAGGAAACCAAGACGCAAATATCATATAAAAGATACCAGCTGACATGGTGGTGAACGCCATGATTGTGGCTATGGCCGCTCACGCTAATCATCCATCCTATACAATTTACCAAGTTGGATCGTCACTAAGAAATCCTTTCAAGCACTCTTAAATTTATAGATTTCGTCTCCTGTTACTTCTCTGAGAAACCTTGGATTGACAATAGTGGGAGGGCAATAAGGGTTGAAAGATTCACCATTGCTAGTAGCATGCTTAGATTTCGAGGATACATGGCGGTTCGCGACTTGATACTTTCAAAGGTTTGATGAATACTCAGTTGCGTTGCAGTTAACAGCTACCATATATCTTTTGTTATATCTCCGTTTTCCGTTTCTTTCCTTGTGTTTCTCAAAGAAGGTATTAGGATTGCCAAGTACTTTTTCCCATCGTTTCGATGGTGTACGATAATCTCAATCGGAAGATCCGTTATACGATGCGCCTGATTGAACTTTATCGACCATATTTATTCTTCCCAGCAGTGTAAGTGCGCATCTCCATTTCAAAGAGTTATGTAGGTATAGTTGATCTTATGATATATATATATAAATTTTCTGACATATGCCTGCTCTTGTGATGCAGTTTTTATGACAAAAACGTCCAGAAATTGGCATTGGATGGTGAACGAAGCGGTGTAGAGACAGATGTGTTGTACTTTGATCCCAAGTGCAAAGATTACTGCTTAAACATTCACATTCCAGGTGATGCTAGGCGCATTTCCAAGTTATGAAATTGGAGAAATACCCTACTACGTACGCTTACTCTAGATGGAATGAAAGCTGTAAAAACAGCAGTACTACATTAGCTTGGCTTTCTACGTACTCTTATGTATGTTAATCAACTTTCACCAGATATGTACCATCATCTGACTATTTTTGCTCAATTTCATATGAATGCGTTTGGGTTACAAGAAAATGAGAGTTCTTGAGACAATCTCTCTGTTGGTTCTCTACCGCACGTTGCATTTTGCACATCAAACATCATTCATGGCCTAGTTATATAAGCGTAACAAAAAATGATTGTTTAAGTTAAAAATAAAGGAAAGTGGGTAACATGTCCCACTAACATCTGAAAAAGTTCTCCAACAATTAAGTAAATTGAACATCTCTATAATTAAAATACAACTTAACATAAAACAATTTAATAATAAATATATGCTTAAATGAAAAAACATTTTAACCATTACTTCTTAAAAATAATAAATAATTAAATAATAATTTAAAGCACTTTAATAAAATCACACATGAGAGGCTTACATTTTTACTAAGGACAATATTTTGTAACCAATTTTCAGTAACTATTAATAATTATTCTCATAAAATAAAAAAATTCTTGATTAAATAAAATTTCCTTTTATGATAAATTACATAACAACTAAAATAATTTGATGTGATAAGTTAATATTATTTGAAAATTTTATTTCTAATTTTAAGGTTTACTATTATTAAAGGTTTAACTGGTAATGAAATTTTCTTCTAAAGTTTATTTACTGAGTAATACTATAGAATTTAATCAATCTAAATCTATGTAATTTACTAGGTAAAAATATTTATTTAAAAGAATTAAAAAATTCGTGGATTTTTCATTGCCTATCTATCGAGTTTCTTTCACTTGAACGAACATTGAGCAAGCCATCGGGAAGAAAGAGTAGCTAAACGACATAGTATGCAGTCGAACTGATTTCCGGTTGGGCCTAATTGGTGGGTTTAAAATCTTCAGACCTTTTCGTCATTGGACATTTTTAATATAAAATTAAATTGCACAACCAAAATTAGCTTGAAATATGGGTAAAATAATATATCCTCTCAAATTTGTTTTAAGCGTTCGAAAATTTAAACCCAATATCAAGCAATTACATTTTGAGATAGAAATAGAGTAACATACCTCACACTAAGAATTAAATATTTATTATATGAAATTTATAAAATTCAGTTATTATGATAAAATAAATTTTAATTAGACTAACTTAACTGTGAATTATAATTTAAAGCATGGTCCCCATTATAGGTGTTAGCATCAAATATTCATTTAATTTTAGTTACAAAAATGTGATAATAACATTTAACAGATGTTAAAAAAAAGATGGACGGACAACAAAAACCTAATTTAAAATGCATTTGTAATTAAAGCAAAATATATTAATTAAAATTAGGGGAGATAATTGGGCCCAAACTCGGTTGTTTTCAATTGGACTTAGGCCTCAGATCGGTTTAGATCTAGGCAACCTAGGCTCGGGTCCAGTTAAAAGTTGTTGTTTTACACTTTTAATTTTAAAAAAAAATTGACCAAGTTGTCCCATTGTCATCTCTAAGTAAAATAGAAGAACTTTTTAAAAGATCAAAGTAAAATACACACCCATTTTATTGACTAAAAGTATTATTAATTTTATCCATTTTGAAATTATATTAATCATTGATTAGTTATTTTCAGGGATGACAATGAGTCAGTATCAGGCATGGACACGTTGTTAGAACCTAG
The DNA here is from genome assembly GCA_027563575.1 of Erythroxylum pedicellare. NCBI lineage: Eukaryota > Viridiplantae > Streptophyta > Magnoliopsida > Malpighiales > Erythroxylaceae > Erythroxylum > Erythroxylum pedicellare. Next base: position 9,813 of record JAOQMP010106407.1, read on the forward strand.
GCTTGATTGGCCTAAGATAGTGAGCCCGAGCCAGTGCACTACAGGGCTTGAGGTTACCCTAACTTGAACTCAACCTGACTCGGAGCAAAATTTTGAAAACTAAAAATGCAAAAAAAAACTAAAATTTTGCCAGAACCCACAAGCATAATATTTAATTCATAATAGATGAAGATATCAGAGAGAAAGCATCTCCATGCGAATACTTTTGGCTTAGTAACTGAGAAACCCTTTTGATAGAATCAAAGGACACAATAGGTTGGGCGAGAACAATGGCTATAGTTTAGATCATGAAAGTAGAGCAACGACAGCAAATTAGTTTCATTTTGGGAGACAATGTGCTTGTTCTTTAGTGGAAAGGGATATTTCCATGTAATTTGTATTTGACAATTTAGTGAACTAGCACATCCTTCAAATTTTCAGTTTATTAAGGCTATGGAAAGGGATATTTCCATGTAATTTGCATTTGACAATTTAGTGAACTAGCACATCCTTCAAATTTTCAGTTTATTAAGGCTATGTTTAGTTGGAGGTTTATTAATGGAATCGAATGAAATGTAATTTTATTCTATCGTTTGAAAGGAGAGTTTATAATGAAATGAAATAGAATGAGATAAAAGATGAGGGTTTCATATTACATCTAATTTCATCCTAAACAGTAAAAATGAAAAACTTTCAATTTGAGGGTTTAGAATGTAATGTAAAATGATAAATAACTTTACACTATATTACATTATAGACCCTTCATCTAAACAATATTTCACTCTATTATATTATAAATCATTCAATCCCTTCCAAACAACAATTTTCTAATATTACTTCCATTTACATTCTATTCCATTATAAATTATTTCATTTCATTAAAAACCTTATCGAAAAATCTATAGGATGTAGTAGTTTTACAAAATCTTCGAATTCATCGCAGTCGTTTTTAGCATAATAAAAAATATAAAAATTAAACACAAATGTAAATCAACACTAAAGTTTGTTAATGCAATTCGACACACTTTGGTTACATTTACGGGGCTTTCAATCAGCTTAATACTTTTATTAATGACAATAATTTTATACAAGGTCTTACTGAGACTTACTCAACCCTTAATACTATCCCTTATTTTCACAACCTGTGAAACTATTTCACATCAAGTAACATGACCGGCTCGTCTTAACCTTATCAAAGGATTTTCTTAAACAACTTTTACCGAAAAAGACAATAAACAAATAACTCAAGTGATTCAAATAAATTGAAACAAGAACAAAAACAATTGAGATATAAAGAAACGACTTCCCTATAATTTCCAAAACAGATCTATCATTGACAAGAAGACCACAAAGTGAAACACGCCACCCACTGCAAATCAACTTCAACACTTACCACACATCAGCCAACATGAGACAATCCCATCCTAGAACAAAACAGTGGGTTGCAAGAACAACTCAATTAAAAGTAAGCCACATCCCAACCCATACAACAATCATCTCCTTTTTGGCAATAATGTATTTATAACAATAATCAAAAGAGAACCTTGACAGTACACAATTGTAGGCACATCCAAAAGCAAGCTTATCTAATCATACAAGAATTCTACACATTATAAAATTCTTCATTTACACAACTGTACGCACATCTATATTGTTTACAATATTTTGTCTTTATCCAAGTCAAATTCACTGTATCTTCTACTTGTTAGAGTGTTGGACCGAAGAATTGAATAAAGTCCAGTCTACAATGTTGACAAGCCCAACAATGATTCCAGGCCCATTCGTTTGAGGACAGCTAATCAAGCTTATGATTAACAACAACTCCCATCTGCAGCTCACAAAGCTAAACCTACTCCTGCACAGTAGTTGATTAGCTCCTGCTATAACTGCTTTGCCAGCTACTGCTACTGACAACATTACCAGTTATCAAAATTCTGTTAGAATTAAGGCCATTAGATTCTAACAGATTGTATTCAATGGTTAGATTGTAATAACTCATTGTGTATATATACATTACTCAATCAATAAGAAAATCGTCAAACATTTTATACATATACAAACAGTATCATACGTTTTACATGGTATCAGAGCACTAACTGACTCATTTTCATCTAATCGTCATCATCGTAGCTATTGGGTCTTCTTTTTCTTCCACCGATGCTAGTTCTAGCACTGCCCTTAATTCTTCCTCTATCGAATTCTCTACCCTAGCCAAGACACTAAACTTGAACCTTTAGTGAAACTCGATCAGAATAATTATCTCAACTGGTGCCGTCAGATCCTTGCAACTATACGCGCACTAGATCTAGAAGCTTATATCTTACCAGATCATACTTCTCCACCTCCATTTGTTATTTCTTCTACAGAAAATACAGTTGATCCCATTTCTACTCCTAATCCTTCTTATAAAGTCTGGGTACGAGTAGATCAGCTTCTTCTTTGCTGGCTTCTTACCACCATTGGTGACACTGTTATTGGACAAGTTAATCATGCTAGCTCTTCTAAGGAGCTTTAGCAGATCTTCGTTAGCCTATATGCCCAGACTTCTCTCGTTAAAGTCTTGCAGCTCAAGAAAAAATTATCATCTCTTCAAAAAAGAGCTTCAACCATTTCTGATTATATACAACAGGTGAAGTCTATTGGTGACTCCCTCAAGGTTGCTGGTCATGCTGTGACAGACCAAGAATTGATTCTTAATGCTCTCAATGGTTTGGGCAGTGAATATGACTCTATAGTTGTACTTCTTACTGGATCTATGGGTGTTTCTTCTCTTCAAGATGTTCTTTACACCTTAATGATGCACAAGACCAGGCTTGAACAACAACACGCTCTCTCTCATATTGCTTTGTCTTCTGCATCTGCTAACTTAGTAACATACTCTCATCAATCTAATTGCACTCCAAATCCTGGTCGAGGATCCTATAGTGGTCGAGGATCCTATAGATGCCGAGGAAACAGAGGACGAGGGGGTTAGAAACAATAAGCTGCACTGTCAATTATGCCAAAAACTAAGGCATGAGGCGTTAAAATGCTACAAGCATTTTGACATTCACTAGCAAGGAAATCGATCTAATCAACCTTCATCAATACTTTTCAATAGGCATATCTAGCTCATCATTCAGTTGCTGCTTGACCAAATTCCTCTCCTGATCCTAACTGGTTTGTGGATAGCGGGGCATCTAATCATGTCACTGCAGATTTATCTAATCTAAGCATTCAAGAGCCATACAACGGTAGAGAGCAACTTGTAGTTAGTAAAGGTAACAAACTACCTCTCTCTAACATTGGTTCTTCTCTTTTACCATCAACTTCGATTACACCTATTAAACTACATAACATTTTACATGTTCCTCAAATAACCAATAATTAATCATCATCTATCAAATTACCAAAGATAATAGGATTATTGTTGAATTTGATGATTCTTGTTGTGTTTTTAAGGACAAGCTTACAGGGAGGATTCTGCTCAAGGGACTTCTCAGGAATGACCTATACAGTCTTAGTTCAAAACCTACCAAAACACAGCCTTTTATCAGTAAACTATTCGACACAGCACAACCTTCTATCAGTAATCTATCCTACTCAGTCTCTAATCAATGTGTTGCTTTTCTTTCTGAAACAAATGTGAATATGTGGCATGCTTGTTTAGGGCATCCTCATATTACTATATTACAACACACTTTGCAATCAATGAAACTCAAATTTAGTCCTAAATCTATCAATTTCTGTGACTCTTGTCAATATGGAAAACACCATAAATTATCATTTCAAAAACACCAAATATTTGTCACTGATCCTTTGAAATTATCTACACCGATGTTTGGGGTCCAAGTCCCTACCCTTCAACCAATGGTCATAGATACTATATGGTATTTGTTGATGTCTTGTCTTGGTTCACATGGATCTATCGTATGAAACACAAATCAGAAACCATGGGCATTTTTAAACAATTTAAATCTCTTGTTGAACTACAGCTTAACCACAAAATCAAATCACTACACAGTGACATGGGAGGGGAATTCACAGTGCTATTACCATTTCTTGCTCAACATGGCATTAACACCAGATTTAGTTATCCATATACCCATCAACAAAATGGGATTCTTGAAAGAAAGCATCTTCATATAACTGAGACTAGTCTTACATTACTGTCTCATGCCAAATTACCTCTAACCTTCTAGTTTGAGGCTTTCCAAACAACAACATACCTGAGTTTCCCTACCTCTACTGCTCCACTCTGTATCCAAAACTTGCATCCCATGCAGACAAGAGCCAAAAGTGGCATTTATAAACCAAAGGTCTATCAATCATCTCTCACATCAAACACAACATCTAAAGCCAAATCAACTGCTATTGCTTTCACAGGTCCTATATGAAAAGAAGCCATGAATTTGAAGACTTTCATTATCTTGAAGATCTAATTATTAAAAATGTCAAAAAATTAAATAATGAGATATATAGCATATATCTTAACACTTACATCCAACCAAACATAATCTAAAATATGTTGGTCCATTCCTAATTACTTGTAGCAAATAAGACTACTTTGGTGAATATAAGTTCATTTCTATCGTCCAAATTGTTGGTTTCAAGAACAACCAAAAATAAGTGAATTGGGTGTTTAAATGATTAATATTTTTTCAAATTATATCTAAAAGTTGTATTTTAATATAAATAAAATTTTTAAGATGAAGTAATTTAATGAATTTAATTGACCAATTCAATTATATATAATAAATAAAAAACTTTTAAGATAAAATAGATAAAAAATATAC
>JAOQMP010106413.1:0-14563 GCA_027563575.1 Erythroxylum pedicellare
AATCTCTTATATAATATCATTGCATACTATAGAATCTCCAAATCCATACGATGAAATTGATATCAATATAATTCCTCAAAATTTTCTTTACTCTTATTACACATACGTGTTACACATTTTCTTCATATATTCAAATTATTCTTCTCAAATTTTCGAATACCTTTAATACATCATCAAATTTCACTTGGATCACTTTAGTCTTCAATACCAGGGTACTATCGGGGCAACTATTAAATCAAATGATTTTTTTTTCAAAATCCAAATGCCTATGATTAGCTCTCCTAATTTCTTAAATGACTAATTCCTCAATGAGGTAATATTATCTCACGTTTTTTTTTTCAATTTCCCAATTGACTCATCCTTTCTTAAATGACCTTCTCCATTCTTTAGATTTCCTTCTATTTCACATTGGCTTATTCTAATGTTTGCTCATTCATACTCGTTTCTCCTCACCCTTCAATCTATTTTCAACTTAACTTCCTGCTTTAGTAACACATTCATCAAAATCTAATCTGTATTTCCTTCGCATATTCTCATAGAATATAATGTAGATCTAAATCCTCCTGCAAGACTTGATGTAGCCTACGTGCTTGAAGTAGCAAGCAGGTATCAAGGTAACCCCGGTGAGGAACATTGGAAAGTGGTTAAAACCATCCTTAAGTACTTGAGAAGAACTAATGACCCAATTCCTCATATATGGAGATTATGAATTAAGGCTAATAGGCTACACTGATGCTAGCTTTGCATCAGATAAAGATGATAGCAAATCTACCTCTGGTTATATTTTCACCTTGAATGGAGAAGCAGTGAGTTGGAAAAGTTCTAAGCAAGCTACTGTAGCTGATTCAGTTATTGAAGCAGAATACATAGCTGCATGTGAAGCAGCTAAGAAAGCTGTTTGGATGAAAAAGTTCTTAACTGAACTTGGTGTGGTTCCTTCAATAAAGGAAGTTGTTCCCTTATTGTGTGACAATACCGGTGCTATTGCACAAGCTAAGGAACCAAGGTCACACCAAAGATCTAAACATGTTCTACGGAAGTATAATTTGATTCGAGAAATTGTTGAGCGTGAGGATGTTCAAATTCAAAAAGTTGAAGGAAAGGAGAATGCTGCAGATCCCTTCACTAAGGCGCTTGGATCAAAGGAGTTTGATAAGTACAAGTGGAAGATAGGATTGAAGTTCATGATTGATTGGGTCTAGGTCAAGTGGGAGATTGTTGGAATTATGCCCATAACCCAATCGTTATGGAATAGATTGAACATTTTAGTTTTGTGATTATTAATTTTGATTAATAACATGGCAAATGATTTTATTGTCATATTACGTTTATGATTAATAATTAATTAGATTAATTACTACCAGCTTAGTGATGAACTTATATGGTCACACGCTTACGAGTGTAATATTTTGCGTTTATGATTATTTAATTTATTATGAGACAATTTATTAAATAATCTATATGGCATATTATTATTATTATTTCTAGCACTGAAAATATAATTAATATTGGAAATTCTATTGTATAAAATAAATGAATAAAATAAAATAGTTTTATTTTATTTCATTTATAAATAATAATAATAATTTATTGTTGTTTAAAAAAGGAAAGGAAGAAAAAAAAAAAGGGAGTTGGCGTTTTGAACTTGGTGGTTGTGTTTTTGGTTTTAACAGTTAAAACCAAAATAAAATGAAACGTTATAAGTGTAAAGGTTTGTGCGTAATGTGTTGGTCTTTTTTATATATAAAGGAAAGCTGTCGAAAATATTACATAATCAGTCTAGGAAAAACCATTCCCGACATATCCTCGAAAAGGATAGGGTGGCACCCTGTGGGTAGAGTATCAAAATAAGTGATCCCAAGATCAAAATGGCCTACGTAGTTGGCTAACCAGTCAACGCATCTGTTGCTCTCTCGATAAATATGTCAATGAACAACAGTCCAGTTATAGGTGAATAGCTCATTGATCCCCATGATTATAGGATTAAGGCCCTTTGCTCGATTGGCTGAAGAGGATAATATTGTGAGTATTGTGGTGGAGTCCACTTCAAGTTCGATCTGGCAGTAACCCAGGTTCCATGCTAGCATGAGCTCAGTAAACATCCCTAAAGCTCTGCGTACACTGATGCACACCATCCAAGGTTTTGTGAGAAACCACCAAGCTAATTGCCTACACTATCCCGGATAAGTCCACCCGTTGTGGATGTGGACGAGGATCGTTTGCTAGCTCCATCAATGTTGAGCTTTACCCACCTGGGAGGAGGTTTGCGCCATCTGATAAGTTGCTCTTGTCGAAGGTGAGGACCAGAATCTGCTTGACTATACCATTCAGCTGCTTTGTGTACCAGACTTGCATAAGACAAAATGAGAGACATTAGTGAGGAAGGCCAAGTAAAATGTTCATGAAACAGGGTCATGTTTCTCCATGTCCAAAGGAACCAACAACTAGTGTCAAAAAGGATCGACCAATCATACCCTAGTGCTCGTCGATGGTGTTGGAGATTTTTACTTAACCACTCCCAATTCGAAATAGTGAAAAATGCCGTAGAAACTATGTACGAAGGGAACGTGTTCCACACTTGGCGGGCTTTACTGCAATCACGTATGACGTGTAATGAGGATTCATCTATTCGACAATGATAACAAGCACCATCCATAGTGAAGTGCTTGTGGACTCAGTGTTGGACAGTGAGTAACCGATCGTAGGCTAGGAGCCAGAGGAAGGAGCAAATACGTTGGGGGCCCTACCATTGCCATATTATCTTCCAAACCCTTTGAGGCAGGGTATCTTCATCGTCCCTAAGCATGGAATAAGTGGAAGCTACAGAGAATTCTCCAATATCTGAAGGTCCCCAGATCAATTTATCATCGGAGGAAACATGCCTGCTATTAACTGGCATATCGATGTCGGATGATAAGGTTGAATTGCTTCCTAGTGCCAATTACTGTCACTATCTACAAATTGATGGACGCTAAAGTTGAGAGAAGAATCAGGGACTGGGGATGTAACATGAGTAATTAGGGGTCCTATGCCTGCAATCCAAGAGTTGAGCCAGAAGCGAGTTATATGGCCATTACTGATCATCCATTTCATTCCGTGTAGAACTATGTGCCAAATTGCCTTTAAGCTTTTCCAGATCATAGAGCCACCATTGGCATTTAGGGATGTGGGGAGCTTGCTGGCATCAAAAGTATACTTCGCAGAGAGGACTTGAACCCATAATGCCTAAGGCTTGGCAATCAGAGCCCAACCTAATTTCTCTAAGAAGGCATCGTTGGTTTCGTGAATAGTCCGAATGCCAAAACCCCCTTTCTCTTTTAGTTTGCAGACGTCTGCCCAGTTCACAAGGTGGATCCGCTGTACGAACCCCATAGAGACTTTGGGGTAATCGGACCGTCTGTATTATATAACTGGGAAGGGCCGCTATAACAAATTGGACCAAGGAAATGCGTCCTGCCAGAGACAAAAGGTTGGTTGTCCAGCCGGATAGGCGTTGTTGAACCTTATCAATAATGTACTGGTAAGTTCTCTTTTTGACCTGTTCATGGAGGAGAGGGACTCCAAGATAACGTCCAAGATCATGCGTCTGTTTAAAGTTCACGGCTCTGCTTAACAACTAAGTCGTCGATTGAGGAACATTTTTAGAATAAAAGCACCTGGATTTGTCTTCACTGACTCGTTAACATGAAACAACACAAAAAGTGTTTAAAATTTCCCGAATAACAGAAACTTGATCCATTAAGGCTTCGAAGAAGAGGATGAGATCATTAGCAAAGAAAATATGAGAAAGGGGTGGTCCATATCTGCTTAGCTTAATCGGTTTCCATTTGCCTTGTGCCACTACATGTTTAATAGAGTGGCCCAAACGCTCCATACACAGGACAAAAAGGTAACGCGATATAGGGTCTCCCTGTCTTATACCTTTGGAGGGATTGAAGGCATCACTGAGGTCCCCAATCCAGTTGACTTGAATGGAGACCACAGAGATGCACTTCATTATGAGACTAATCAACGATTCCGAAATCCCGATGTCCATGAGTGTATCTTGGATGAAATTCCACGATAGTCAATCATAAGCTTTCTCAAGATCCACTTTAATGCCCATTATCCCTTTCATGGTTTTATAGAGCACTGAGCATAATGCAATAGGCCTAAACTGCGTAATCGAAGTTGGGGATGGAATCTTGGGTATAAGAACCATGATGGTGCGATTGAGGTCAGATTCCCAAACTTCTTGGCAAAAAATTCTTTGAAGGAATAGGGTCAGGAAAGGGCCGATGGTGTCCCATTGGGATTGATAGAAAAGGGCAGTGAAGCCATCGAACCCTGGAGCTTTGTTTGGGTTTATGTTGAAGAAAGCTGCCTTTACTTCATCATGACTAAGGGGAGTGCTAAGCTTCTGATGCCCTTAGAATTTGATATCACCTTTCCATTTTCATCTTTCAAGGAATAAGTCCTTTGTTGATTTTGTTGGGTCTTTGTGATTACATGGTAATACTTAGTATTCCTATCGCCCTAGCCTATCTATTAGCTTCGGGATCTCTGGTGCCAGTATAGTTCCTCCTAGTAAAGGACCTGTTCCAGTTCTGACCACAGGTAATCTTCAAGATCTCGGAGAGAGGTCGAGTTTTTATCTTCCAACTATTTTTGGATGCCTTCGAGCAGAGCCATAAGACATTTTTTCCTATGGAAGATGTTGACAAAAGTGGTGGTAGTCCAAATTTGAAGTTAAGTTGAGAAGTTTCTGATCACACCACTAAAGTCATAACTGCTCGGTTGCTAATGGCTAGCGACAAATTAACTAAAATCATTATGGGTTAACCAGGCAAATTGAAATCGAAAGGGCCTAAGTGTTAGAGGAGAAGGCGCAATAGTGCTAAAATTAATGAGGAGAGGTCGATGGTCGGATTTTAGGAAGGGTAGATAGGAAACTGTTGTATGGTAGACAGTAGAATGCTAAGCATTGGAACAAAAGGCTTAGTCTAGTCCAGCAAGTAGTTGTCCTCTGTGCTAGGTGAATCTTGGACCGTAAAAGCCAAGATCCTGAAGATTACAATTATACACACAGCCTCGAAAGTGCAAATTTATGATAGAATGCAGTCGAGGTCCTCCTCGTTTGTCTGTACTTTCCAATTTGGCATTGAATTCCCCACCCACTAGCCATGGTTTAGAGGTGATTTGGGCAATTTTTCGTAAATACTGCCATAAGAATTTTTGTAACGAGTACATGGGGCTAGCATAAATGGCAGTGAAATCAAACAACAATTGGTCCCAATCAATGCTGGTGTGCACGAATTGTCAGTCAGCTAGTAAAATTCGGACCACAATGTCTGTTTGCCAAAGAAGCCAGATTCCTCCCGAGTAGCCTTCAGCTTCCACTCGAAAAGAGTGGGCAAATCCTAAACTTTTAATCACTTTCAACACCCGTACCCCACTTATACGTGGCTTTACCAAAACGACCAGACGCGATATGTAGATGCAGATATAGTTTTTAATGATAGACTTGAAGGTCCTACCTCCTGCCCCTTGATAGTTCCATATTAATATCGACATAAAAGGGATAGAGGGAGGACCTAACCTGTATGGGAATTGACTAACACCTCAGTTAGCACTTGACATTGTGATGACGATTGAATCGGTGGGGTCTCCTCCATCTTGGTATCGGATTCGATATGGAGTTCTGTATCGGCTACTATATCGTTATCTAGGTCTGGTGGTCTTGTTGGGGGTAATATGTTTATGAGGCTGGTCGAGGTCGAGGGGTCTTCCTCCATGTCCCTGCAACCCAAATCCTCCTGCCTACATAGAGTTAGAGTTGAGTCTTTTAGGATCACTTTTGCATGGGAGGGAATCGATAGAGCTACTTGGCACGGATGTGAGCTTTGGGTTTCTTGCAGGTCAGTCTAGTTGGGTAGTAAGAGGTTAGATGGGCTGGAGTTTGTTGTGGCCTACTGGGTTATGAGAGCCTACGAGTTTGGCCTGGCTTGGCCTGCTAGGGCATAAAGGCCTGCAGGTTGGTCTTGGCCTGTGGGGGCATAAGGGCCTACGAGCTTAGGGCCTGCCACTGGGCGGAGGGTCGCGGGTCCAAGAGCCTGTATGGGTTGGTGCATGACCTCGCCATTTTAAAGCTGTTGTTAAACTTTTCAGAGCTAGAATTAAACGATGCTCGCCTCATTCGGTGTCTCGAGTTGACGTTTGATTTAGGGATCTCTTTAGAAGGTGCGATTGCAGCATCGGATGGCTTATGGTTGGTTGGTGACCTGTTGGGGCAGGGACCACACTGGAGGCTGACAATGCTGTGAATATCGAGCCCTACAATCCTAGGGTAGAAGAGTTGTTGGAGTTATCTTGTCTTGGAGCCGTTGGGGTGGAAGACGTCCAGCGAGGTCTTCACTGTACTTGCATCCAAGTACTGAACTCCGCTTGATGATTTGCTCCAATTAAGGATTCTCCATTGTTGCCTGAATGGGTGGTCAGTGTTTGGCCACCGGTGGAGGGTGCAGAGTCGGGTTTTTCATCCAGGCAGAGGGACAATTCAAGGCGTTATATTCGACTCTGCCACAACCGAAGCAGATTTGTGGTAGACCTTCATAAACAACCTTAATGATTTTTCTGTCTAGCTTAACAACGGATTGAAGTGGGGAGCTTAAATCGATGTCTACAACTACTCTAGCAAACTTTCCCGGGTGAGACTATTGGGCATTATAATTGATCTTAACTGTGTGACCCACCAAATTGCCGAGAGTTGTGAGGATGGAATGGTGGTATCTGGCAACTGAGAGCTCAGGGAAATGCACCCAAACTACGACGTGCATAATTTGTCCATTCGAAGGTCGAAATGTCGGATACTAGGGTTGAACAGAGAGGGCGTGGCCTGAGATTAACTATGGTCCCTGCGTAAGGGTTTTGATGTAGTCGTCCTCTTCTATAAAATTGATGAGATAGAATTCATTGTCGAGTTCGACAATTTCCATAGGTCTAGTAGGTTTCCATATATTGATTAATCTAGATTTGAGCATGTTGAATCCTATTTTGCATCCTAAGAGTTTGATCACAACTACATTTTCCTAAACTTTATCAAGCTTGCCTTTAAATGTGTTGGATAGTTCAATTACCATGCCAAATTCTCCTTGAATTATCGACATGTCTCCCTCTGTTGTTTCAATGGGTTCTTCTACAGGCCAGTCCAAGTCTTGTGCTTCCTTGCAAGATTCAGAACGTCTAGTGACCACCGCACTATAGCTAAGAGGTTAGCTCGGTACCACAGATGCGGGTGGAGTGAAGTAAATCACTTGTTAACATAGGAATCATGTAAAGTATACAAAGTACACAAGAAGGGGGGTTGAATTGTGTAATCTTTTCAAAATTGTTAATCTTTTAATATTTCTTGAATATCTTTACAACTAACAGATGAATACCGAAAACACTTTACTAAAAATTGATAAGTAATGAAATCACAAGTAACCTTATCTACTCGTCTAACATCAAGAAAATTAAAGTATGAGAGTTAGAGAATAGATGCCACGATTTTATACTGGTTCACCCTTAACTTTAGGCTACGTCCAGTCCTCAGAGATTGTCTGAGATTTCACTATACTTTTCAACTTTTACAAGTATTCTTTCTTCCCTTCAAGAGCCTCTTCAGGTCTCTTTGACAACGTATTCTTTTTGCTATCTTAGCCTCTCCAGGTTACAACCTTTTCTTTCTCTCTCTAAGAAAGATATCTTGAGCTTTATGTTACAGTAGGATTCGCTCTCTTATTTCACACTTTGAATACATATTTTTTTTCTAAGTATTGTACAATCACAATTTTCTCCCTTGTAAACAAAAAATTATTTTAGTCTTCAATTAGGACTAGTATTTATAGCCTAAGTCTCCACTATCTTCTTGAATCTTCAAGAGACCGCTATTTAGTTGAGTTTTGTAACTAACTCCAACTAACTAACTGTATGATGTTCCAGAGTATCTTCCTTTTTATATCATCTAATATTGTCGCTTCATCTGTTGTTTCCACTTTGATTGTTGTTTACGCTTCATCTGTTGTTTCCGCTTCATCTATTATTTTTGCTTCAGCTATTGTTTGCACTTTGTTTGTTGTTTCCGCTTCATCTGTTGTTTGTGCTTTGTTTGTTATTTCCACTTCATCTGTTGTTTACGCTTTGTCTATTGTTTGTGCTTTGTCTGTTGTTTGCACTTCATTTGTTGTTTGCACTAATCTGTTGTTTTGCTTCGTCTGTTATTTCCGCTTCTGTTTGCGCTTCGTCTGGGATGACTAAGTGTTACATTTTTCTGCACACTTAATAAACTTATCAAAATAGTTCATATATTTCTAAGATTATTATTATTTGATTGTCACCAAAATTAATAGAAGTGAAATCTACTTGACTTAAAATATACTACATATTAATTTAAGTAGGGGATTAAATTTGTAGGCTAACAACATCCTACTAAATTTTTAGCGTCGTTTTTAGGGATCAAAGTTTTGAGTTTTAGCTTTCTTTTATAATTAACATGTTATTTTTTTTCTTTTTGTGATTTGGTGCATTTAACCTTTTGTTTTGAAGGTTGTATGTCCCAATCATTTGGTGGACAACTCTTATATAAAAAACAAGTAGAGTTAAACTATATTTATATTGAATTCTTGATCAATTCCAACTGAACACCTATTCAAACATCGTTGCACGATCCCATCATCCTTGAGCAGCGCCAAACCTTCAACCCACTCTTCCAATCCAACTTTGAGGAGGAGTTATCTTTTGCACGTGCGCAACCTGCCAATTCATCATCGTCCGGTGTTTATGAAGAACCCAATGCTTCTTGTTCATCTTCATCTCCTATTCCCAACATCACTCACACGTACCACTACCAAGAAGACATGGCAGTTGCACAACCAAGGACTTTAAAGGAACTTTCCACTCCTAATTTAGAGAACCACCCTCTTTGCATTAATGTTGAGAATGCTAACTTTGAGCTTAAACTTGGTTTTATCCATTTGCTTCCTTGTTTTAACAGTCTTGTAGGAGAAGATCCACATGCTAATCTTAAGAAGTTCCATATGATCTGTAATGGAATGAAGCCGAATGGTGTGGAGGACGAGTAAGTCAAGCTAAAGGCTTTTCCTTTCTTTTTGAAGGGGGCGGCTGAGGAGTGGTTGTTCTCAATCCCATCTGGCTCAATTAGGACATGGAGTGATCTTAAGAGAATTTTCTTGGAGAAGTACTTCCCAGCTTTAAGAGCTGCCAACATAAGGAAGGAGATATATGGGATAAGACAAGCTCATGGTGAATCATTTTCTGAGTATTGGGAAAGATTCAAGAAGCTCTGTAACCAATTTCCCCACCACCAGATTTTTGACCAATTACTTAGTCAATATTTCTATGAGGGATTAACACCCCAAGATAGGAGTATTGTTGATGCAGCTAGTGGTGGCGCATTGGTGAACAAAACACCAAAGGTAGCTCGACACTTGATCTCTGATATAGCTATAAACTCTAAGTAATTTGGCACCTAAGCTGATCATAGACGCGTGAATGAGGTAAGTGTTTCTAAATTAGAAAACAAGATTAATGAGCTTACTTCTATGATGTGATCTTTCATGAGTGGGATATGTAAGCTATTATTTATTCTATATGTTCGTTGCATGGTCATAATGCTAATACATGTCCTACTATGCAAAATGATGCTAATTACCATATAAATGCAGTTGGTGGTGTTTTTAATGCTAATCCTCACAAAAAATATGATCCCTATTCTCAGACTTACAATCCGTGCTGGAGAGATCATCCTAACCTTCGCTATGGGAATCCTTAGCAACCACCCATGCAAAATGGAGCAATAGCACCCAATCCCCCTGATTTTCAACTTTAGCCGAATATTCCCAGACCATGCCTCCACCTTATAACACTTCTTCTTCATTTAACCCTTCTTTGAATAAAGTTATGGATATGATGAAAACTATGGCATCTAACACTTTGTCTATGCAGAAAAATTTCTTGTCTTTGCAATAGGACTATAAATCTTTTCAGTAAGAGACAAGGTATGGCATCCAAAGCCTTAAAAGGCAAGTGGGGCAGTTGGCAACAAACCTTGGCAAGATGGAGGCTTAAAATTCAAGTAAATTGCCATCCCAAGGGGTGACAAGCAAGGAAAGTGCTTTTGTAGTAAAGCTAATGAGTGGTAAGGAAACTAGAGATAATTTAACTAATTCTGATCAAGAGGATGAGTTGGAGGCTGAAAATACCACCCAAGAATCGACGACACCGCCCTCTGATTTAAAGGGTACGAAACCTTCTTCTCAGCCCAAACAACCTTATTTTTCAAAAAAGGCACCTCGTAACCTTGTGGATTCCAATTTTAAGCTAACTCCACCTTTACCCTTAAGTTCTAATAAGAAAAAGAAGGAGGATAAGGAGAAAGAGATCTTGGAGTTGTTTAAAAAGGTGAAGATTAACATACCTTTGCTGTAGGCAATAAGACATGTACCTAAGTACGTAAAATTTCTTAAGGAGATGTGCACCACCAAGAGATCCAACAAGGTCAGAAATGGCGACATAGTTGGCTTAGGAGAAAATGTAATTGCTATTCTCCAAAGAAATTATCTATTAAGCAAGGAGACCTAGGTGCATTTTCTACACCATATTTAATTGGAAATATGTGCTTTGATAAGGTTATGTGTGACTTAAGAGCTTCAATTAGTGTGATGCTGAAATCCATTTTTGATTCTCTTAGTGTTGGTTCTTTGAAAAGCACCTCTGCTATCATTCAACTTACTAATAGGTCTTTTGTATATCCATTGGGTTTACTGGAAGATGTGTTAGTAAAAGTTAGTAACTTGTTTTTCCCTTGTGATTTTTATATCATTGAGACCTGTGATGGTCACCCTTACACACGTTCTCTTCTCTTATTAGGGAGACCATTTCTGAGGACTGCCAAGACTGTGATTAATTGTGATGATTGCACCTTATCTATGAGAATTGATGATAAGCATGTCTTGTTTAATTTTAATGAGGCAATGAAATATAATGATGATGTGCATGAATTACATAACTTAGATATCACTGATATATTGGTAGATGATTTTTGTGCTTTTAGTGAATGATGGCGTGAATTTAACTCTTATGTGTTCTTTCTTTTCCTCTTATGATGCTAGCTCCAATAGTGCCATGATTTTTGAACCTCATGTGATTGATGCTATTATGACATTGTAGTCTACTTATAGGGTGCCAAAACTAGATGTGTTGTTTAATTTACCTCTTTTCCACAAGAAAATCTTACAATCTATGTTGCATGCTCCTAAGTTAGAATTGAAACCTTTGCCTAATCATTTGAAGTATGCTTTTCTTGGATTTAATGGTACTCTTCCAGTGATTATTGTTAAGAATCTAACAGATGCACAGGAGGAGAGATTGTTGCGAGTCTTAAAGGACCACAAGATTGCCATTGGATGGACTTTAGCTGACATTAAGGGGATTAGTCCTTCTATATGTGTGCATCATATAATTTTAGAGAATAATTCCAAGCCTTCAAGGGAGATGCAGAGAAAGCTTAATCCACCCATGATGGACATGGTGAAGGTCGAAATTTTGAAGCTCTTAGATGTAAGTGTCATATACCTTATTTCTGATAACAAATGGGTGAGTCCTATCCATGTGGTTCCTAAAAGATGGGCATTACTGTGGTGAAGAATGCTGAGAATGAGTTGGTGCCCACAAGTGTGCAAAGTGGCTGACGAATGTGTATTGATTATAGGAAGCTGAACCTAGAAACAAAGAAGGACCATTTTTCTTTGCCCTTCATAGACCAAATGCTTGAACGCCTTGTAGGTAAGTCTTTCTATTGCTTCCTTGATGGCTATAGTGGTTATAATCAAATTGTTATTGCCCCTGAGGATCAAGAAAAGACTACCTTTACCTATCCATTTGGTACATATGCTTATAAGAGAATGCCTTTTGGCTTATGCAATGCACCTGCTACTTTTTAAAGATACATGATGAGCATATTTTCTGATTATGTTGAGAGGATCATTAAAGTTTTTATGGATGATTTTACTATCTATGGTGATTCCTTTGATCATTGTTTAGGAAATTTGTCTCTGATCTTGAAATGATGCATGGATACTAACCTTGTTTTAACCTATGTAAAATGTCACTTTATGGTAGAATAAGGGATTATTTTGGAGCATGTGGTTTCTGAACGTGGTTTAGAAGTTGATAAGGCTAAGATAGATATTATATTGTCCTTGCCTGACCCCTCCTCTATGAGGGATGTACGTTCTTTCCTTGGATATGCAGGTCTTTATCTAAGGTTTATCAAGGATTTTAGCAAGGTAGCCGCGCCCATCTGCAAATTGTTAGGCAAAGATATTGAGTTCATTTTCTCCCAAGAGTGCAAGGATACGTTTGACTTGTTGAAAAAAAGTTAACCACGACACCCATCATCCAACCACCTGATTGGGAGCTTCTTTTTGAAATAATGTGTGATGCCAGTTACTATGCTATAAGAGTTATTCTCGGGTAGCGTGTTAGTAAAGCTTTGCATGTGATAGCTTATGCTTCTAGAACATAGGATGATGCTTAATGCGATTACCATACAACTGAGAATGAGTTATTTACTGTTGTGTTTGCACTTGAGCAATTTCGGTCTTACTTACTTGGTACGAAAGTTGTTGTGTTCACTGATCATATAGCTCTTAGGTATCTTTTGAAGAAAAAGGAGTCCAAGCCACGCCTTATCAGATGGGTTTTGCTTTTACAAGAGTTTGACCTTGAGATTAAGGACAAGAAGGGAGCTGAAAACCTAGTTGCTGATCATTTGAGCTGGTTTAATACCAAAGGAGTTTATGTCGTCCCTGTCAAGGAAACCTTTCCAGATGAACAGTTGTATGCTGTCCTCCATGCTACTCCACAGCCTTGGTATGCTAGTTTAATTAACTTCTTAGTTACTAATGAGATACCCTCAGGTATGTCTAAATCCTGAAGAGATAAATTCCATGCTGATGCTAAATATTATTATTGGGATAATCCATATTTGTGGAAGTTTTGTGTTGACCAAATGATTAGGAGATGTGTGCCATAAGATGGGTTTAATTCCATATTTGTTTTTTTGTCATACTTATTTGTATGGTGGTCACTTTGGTGCAAAATGCATAGCTCATAAGGTGCTTGAATGTGATTTCTTTTGGCCCTCATTATTTAAAGATGCATTCCACTTCTGTAAATCATGTGAAAGATGTCAAAGAACTAATAATATAACCCATCGTGATTAGATGATGCAAACTAACTTGATTTTCAGTGAAATCTTTGATGTTTGGGGTATTGATTTCATGGGTCCTTTTTCCTCTTCTTGTGACTATCTTTATATCTTGCTTGCTATGGACTATGTATCTAAATGGATTGAGGCTATTCCGACTAAAACTGATGATGCTAAGGTTGTTGTTGGATTTGTTAAAGCTAACATCTTTGACAGATGTGGCATTCCTAAAGCAATAATCAGTGATAGGGGAATCCATTTTTGCAAACGATCCTTTAAGGCCACGTTGAAGAAGTACCACGTTTTTCACAAAACTAGCACGACATACCATCCTCAAACAAGTGGCCAAGCTGAAGTTTCTAACCGTGAGATCAAGTCTATCTTAGAGAAAACAGTGAATACTAATCGTAAGGATTGGAGTATTAGATTGGGAGATGCATTACGGGCTTATCGGACAGCTTACAAGACCCCTTTAGGGATGTCACCCTTTAGGATGGTTTATGGGAAAGCATGTCACCTTCCAGTAGAACTTGAGCACAAAGCATTTTGGGCCATTAAGCAATGCAACTTAAACTATGACGAGGCTGAAAATTTTAGGAAGTTGCAATTGCAAGAGTTGGAGGAGCTAAGGAATGATGCCTATGAGAACATGAGGATTTACAAGGAAAAGTCGAAGGCGTTCCATGACAAAATGATTAGTAGGAAGGAGTTTCATTTGGGTCAGAAAGTTCTTCTCTACCAATCACGTCTTCGCCTCTTCCCAAGTTTTCAGTCTCATATGGAGGAGATGCACTTTGCCGAGCCTATCTCTGAGGAGTGATGAGCATGCACATTATGTCGAGCCAACGACGTTAAACAAAAGCACTGTATGGGAGGCAACCCATCATTAAAAAAAAAAAAAGATTTGCTTTCTCTTTCCTTTACTTTTTCTTTTCAATTTTTGGTGTGTTTTTTTTAATCTTCTCTTCATGCTTTAATTTGAACATTGAGGACAATGTTGTGTTTAAGTATGGGGGAAGGATTTAGATTAAATTTTGCATGAAATTTTTGGGTTTCAGTAGGTGAATGGTTCGGATTTTTCTTGGTTTTTGTGCTTCAAAGTGCCGCACCTTTGATCTTGCTTAAAATTGAAGATTTTCAATTGTACTTGCATGTTTTATTTCAAAAAAAACATAAAAATTGAATTATTTATTTATTTTTAAAAAAACACAAAAAGATTTTCTGCTTTTACACTTTGAGTGTTTAGTTTTGTCTTTTGATCTCCCAATGATTGATAAGAATATGAGTATTATAGGTGAGAGTTAATCTGTGATA
>JAOQMP010106460.1:0-14558 GCA_027563575.1 Erythroxylum pedicellare
ATTATTTGTTAACTTTTTTACTAATACAAATCATTCGTTTTAAAATAATCAATGAATTATATATTTTCAATCATATTATACTGCAGGGTTGTTTTAGTCATTGACATTGTTTTTATGTTCTATTAAGACAACCAAACACATTTTTGTTCTCGAGATGGAGACAGTTTTATTTCTTTTGTCTATCATAACCAAACACCTCACTGTCTTCAATTTTTGTTTAGTTCTGTCTCCAAATTTTTGTCTCGTTCCGTCTCTGCATATTGGAGATAGTAACCAAACGTAGCGTTAACCCAGCGACAAAAACCCCTTTAGCTCAATAGAGCTCATTACCAGAAATATCCACCCACCCTCCGAAGGTTGAAACTTCGGAGAGCATCAGAACATGGAAGTCTGCAGTTTCGGAAGGAATAGAGAAGTCCTCGCAAGATAAAGCTCTGACCTACTATCTTCCGGAGGTTAAAGAGGACCAGATCTACATCATACCCCCTCCAAAGTTAGTGAAGAAGGAAGCGGCGCTATTCAGAAAAACTCTGATAGGCTTCTTCATTGGTAAGCATCCTACTTTTCCTGTGGTTCAGCGAGTACTAGCAAAGTCTTAGGCAGAGTATGGGCTTAAGGAAATTTTAATAACGAGCTCCAATAATTTCCTGTTTAAATTCGACTCTAAGATAGGACTGAATATGATTATGAAAAAGGTCCTTGGCACATCCAAGGTGAACCATTATTTTTGAGAAAATGTTATCTGAATGGTGGGGAGCAAGAAGAGGTTAGGTTAGCTCCGGTGTGGGCAATAGTGTAAAATCCTATTGAATATTGGAACACAGAAGGGTTGGGATGAATAGCAAGTGCTGTAGGACATCCTTTACTCATGGATACTCAAACTGCTAGGATGTCGAGAATAGTGTATGCAAGAATGCGTGTGGAGTTAGAATTACAGAGGAGTTGGCCTTCCTTTTTCCAATTGGCCACTTACAATGAAGAAGGAAAGTTAAACTTTAAGGAAATTAAGATTGAATATGAATGGAAACCCAAGTACCAAGCACAAAAGAAGGAATGGGCACCTATAGGGAGGCTGTTTGAGACAGGATTGCAACAAGAGTTGGTAAAAGAGAAGTAGACAATACCAGAAAGTACAAATCAGCAAAGGAAAGAGTAGGATTTAACCTCAAAGAAGACAATTCAAAGTCCTAAGGAGACAACAATTCCTGAGATTCATATTGAACAAAGTTTGGACCAAGGATCTCAACAGATGGACTATGTGGCAAAGAAGGAAAAACAAGGTGGTAAGGATGCTAGTACTTCATGTAGAATTATCCAATTAAGAGAGGATAACCAAAAGGAAGATGAATCGAATGGATACCTTGAGGATCCAAACCTTCCTGTTGTTAATCAAGTAGGTACAACTCCGTCCTCTCCTAGTTCTGAATTGGTTCCTAGTAGTCCTAGTCTTAAGGGAGGGGCAAAAGGGGATTTCATTGTGAGAACAAGTAGGAAATCTAGGAGGAAACAAAAGTAGGAGTCTATTTTGGTCTTATTTGTGTTATGGATTTAGTTTTTCGAAATGTTAGGGGGCTTAATAGCCCTAAAAAATAATTAGCTGTGAAAGCTTGTCTTAAGAGATTATCAGTTTCTTTTGTTTGTTTAATTGAATCCAGAATAAGGTCTCCTTCTATTCTGAATAATGTTAGCTCCTCGATGTTTCCTATATGGCTTTATTACAGCGAAGTAGATCATGCTTTAAATGTAAGGATAGTGTTAGCTTGGAACCCAAACTGCTTCTTATGTTCTATGCTTAGCTCAAATGATCAATTGATTCACTTAGAGGTGACTCTCATAAACTGTTCATTTTCTTTTTTTTGTGGCATGTGTTTATGGCCCTAATAATCTCAATCATATGAAGAATCTTTGGTCTACTTTGTTAAATATTAACTTAACTATTGGCAATCAACCTTGGATTATAGCGGGGGGCTTCAATGCGATTTTGTTCTCTCATGAAGCAGAACCCATGAGTTCCTCGACTATGTATGGAATGAGTGATTTTAGGAAATGTGTAGAGGACGACGCCTTATTTGATCTAAATGCTAGTGGTCCAAGTTTTACTTGGAACATCAAGCAAAGTGGTGATTTATTTATTACTAGGAAGCTAGATAAAACTCTCATTAATGTGGTGTGGAGCTTTAGGTTTCTCAGTTCTTATAGTGTCATTCATAATCCAAACATATAAGATCACTCTCTAATAGTGGTTAGGGCCTTAACAAGTTAGTAGAAGAGATCCCTCCCTTTAGGTTTTCAAACTTTCTAGTCAATTAGCCTAACTTCCTTCAGACAGTAAAGGATGCTTGGTCCCATCAGGTTCAGGGTACTCCAATGTTTTGTGTAGTGCCTAAGCTTAAGTTGGTCAAAAAAGCCCTTAAATCTCTTAATTCTGACCAAGTAGGTGATGTGAATGACAGAGTTTAGAGATGTCCAGGTACTCTCAACAACATTCAAGATCAAATGAGAATTTTGCCAATGTCTTCCCTTTTGACGGTTAGGGAGTCTGAAGCCATTAATGAATTAATTAGAGCTATAGATGATCAGGAATCTTTCTTTAAACAACCTTTCCGTATTAAATGGCTCAAAGAAGGGTATAGGAACACCAAAATTTTCCACAACTCCCTCATTGCAAACAGAAATAAAAACAACATTCACTATTTAAAAGTGAGAAATGGGAATAGAATTATAGGTTTTAAAGAGATTCAAGATCAGTTTCTTGAACATTTTTAGGGTTTAACGGGTTTAGCACAAGAGATAAGAGAGGCTTTCAATTCTCTCAATCTGAATAAGGCCCCGAGCCCAGATGGGTTTAACGGGTTCTTCTTTAAACAAACTTGGCATATTATTGGAGAGGAAGTTATTGATGCTATAAAAAACTTCTTTGAGCATGGGAAACTTCTTAAAGAGCTCAATTCCACTTTTATCTCCCTCATTCCAAAAAAAGGATCACCCTTCCATATTAAAGACCTATTTCTTGCTGTAATATGATTTATAAGGTGATTGCCAAAATTATAGCTAATCCCAAACCAAAGTGCTTTCATTAAAAATCGTCAAATAGGTGATAACATTTTGTTAGCTTAAGAAATTCTTAGGAATTACCATCTGTCTAATAACCATAAGAGATGTGCTTTCAAAGTGGACCTTCAAAAAGCCTATGACTCCATACAATGGGAGTTTCTCATAAATGTTCTAGTTGCTATGGGATTTCCTGGAAAATTCATTGATTGGATTAAAGAGCGCATATCTTCCTCTTCATATTTGATTTTGATCAATGGATCCCCCTCTAAATTTTTTAGAGGAAAGTTAGGCCTAAGTAAGCAGACCCCTTATCCCCATTCCTGTTCATTATCTGTATGGAAGTCCTTTCTAGGAGTTTGAATGCTTGTCTAGATGTTAACCCTCCTTTCAAATACCATTGGAGGTGCAAAACACTTAAACTCACCCACCTCTTATTTGCTGATGACCTTATGTTGTTTTTCCATGTTGACTTGAATTCAGTAGAATCTTTGCTAGACTGTATAAGCACCTTCTCATAGTTATCTGGACTGGGCATGAACCCTTCTAAGAGTCAGTTATTCTTATCCCCTAATAGGGACCATTTGACTTATCAAATGGAAATGATGTCGGGACTCAAGAAAGGTAATCTCCCTATAAAGTATTTGGGGGTATCTCTTATAACAGGAAGGTTGTCTAAAAGGGACTGCTTTTCCTTATTAGAGAAGATTGATGCTAGGATTAACAAATGGACTAATAAAAACCTTTCCTATGTTGAAGATTGATGCTAGGATTAACAAATGGACTAATAAAAACCTTTCCTATACTGGCAGGCTTCAATTGGTGATTTCTGTGCTTTCTTCTTTTTAAGTTTACTAGTCTACAATTTTCATTCTTCCTTCTTCCATCCTAAAGGAGACAGAGGCAAAACTTAGGAATTTACTATGGGCTGGGAGGGTGGATTCAAAACCCTATGCTAAGGTTAAATGGACTGACATTTGTTGATCGAATTGGGAACCAATGCAGAATTAGGATTGGAAATGGTATTTCTACTTTTTATGGTAGGATCCTTGGCATTCAAAAGGAATCCTAAAGCACTTCTCCACCTCGAGAGCGATCAATGGGTCGGAATTAAGTACGACAACAAAAGTTTCAGAAGTTATCATAAACAATGAGTGGTGTTGGCAAGAGGCAGCTATTGATATTTTTGAAAACCTTGAGCCCCTATAGTACCAATCGAACAACTTAAAACCAGATTGCTTGGAATGGTTAGCTAGTCCTTCAAATCAGTATACTAATGCTTCAGCCTACAGTTTTTTTAGACCCCCGATCCACAGAGTCCCTTGGTATAAATTGGTTTGGTTTAAAAGGAACAAACCTAGGTGATCCTTCATATTATGGTTAGCTTTCCTTAGAAAGTTGCAAACAAGGGATAAACTCCTCTATCTTCACACCCCAAATCATTGTTCTTTGTGCTCTATGGATAATGAAACAACAGAAAATTTATTCTTTGAATTTTCCTTCTTAAAAACCGTTTGGGTACATTTCCTTAATCATTTCAAAATAACCCTTCTAAATTAGATAAACCTCTATTCCATTCCTAATTGGTTGAGCCAAGCACCAAATTTTCGAACTTGTGACCTTAATTTTTTTTCCCTATCCTCCTTTCAGTTATAGTTTATAACCTTTGGAAAGAAAGGAATTCTCAAACCTTCAAAGATGAAGCCTTGGATTTAGGGAGGTTAAACTCCAGAGTAATCTTCCAAGTTATGGAGCATCTCAACTCAAACACTAAAAGAAGGTAATGGTAGGAGATATTATTAACTAACAATATCTCTACAGTTTTTGTTTTCAGGTCTGCAAAAGGGAAGGTATCAATCTATCTCTGAGACCGAAAGCAGAAGGGAATCCAGTCCCAGGATAAGCCTATGTCTCCAATCAGTAAAGTAAGGAGTTGTTATCCAAAAGACCTTTACAGAAACAACAAAGATGTTTATGCAAAGATGCTCATAAATCTAAATAACAGGAAAGCACACCCTTCGAATGGAACTATGATAGAAAATTGAAACCAGAGAATCAGAAGCAAGTATATGGTTTTAACCAAAGAAGGATGGGTGAGAATTATGAGGGCATATGATGATGAGCTTAGACGAGGGACTAAGGTGTTAAGGGATAAAAAGGTAACAGGGATGAAAGGAGCAAGGACAAGAGCTACACCTTTATCTTCCTTGGTAAATCATTAAAGAACATTCCACCTTTCAACAAAATGGAAAATGTAGCTAAGAGGCTTAACTCATGCAAGGTAGACGTGAACTTCTGTTTTTTGATGTGGAAAAGAGTGTGAACTTCTGGTTTCAGTTGTGTAAATGATAGTGTATTTAATGTATTTCTTTATTATGGTATTTTGTAAATGTTTTGTGTAGTTGGTTAGATGTGCCTTCCTAAAAGGTCATCTTGGTTGGTATATTTGTGTAAGTAGGATGTTGTGGTTGGTACGATTCATAAGGAACTATTTTTGTAGAGTTCCTATTGTTCTTAGGTTAGTTACCTTTCTAGTTTTTGGAGGGGATGGCCTTCAAGGCAACCCCATGGTTTGTACATAAACCCTTTTTGATTAATTTAAAATTTTGATTTACCAAAAAAAATCATAGAGCCTGTGACATCAAGGATCATAAAACCGTATACCAAGTAACCAAGAGTTATATGATTTGTATTAAGGAAAAGAGTCGAGTTTTCAAAGCTATTTCCCCGAATCATTTTGAGGTTTCTTTGAACATTCTTGTCAATACTCTTTAAGTAGTTTTCGATTTCTTTCCTATCATAAAACCGTATACCAAGTAACCAAGAGCTATATGATTTGTAAAATTAACAGGGTGTTTAGAATGGTATGAATTGAATTCAATTCTAGCATTGAATTTAATTCAACTGTTTGGAAACAGAAAAAAGGGATGGGTTTAATTATATATGAATTGAACCCCATCATCCTTCATAAATTAAATTCACCTGAAAAAGCATCAGAATTGAATTACGAATTGGGACTTCAATTCTTCTTTTGAACGTTGAAAATATCCTTCCAATAATACCCATCTAACCCTACCATATATCTCTTCACCTCAAGCAGCCCCTCCTACGTCAAACAGCCCCTCCCATTAAGAAACGGAACAATAACACCTTCTCCACAAATCAGGACCTCCCACCATATCCAGGTTTTCCCTTTTCCTTGTTTATGGGTGCCTCTTCCTTTTTCATTTTTTTTGTCTATGATCATCGTTCTCTTTTAGATCCATCGTTCGATTTAGCTTCTCCTTTCATTTTCCCATCCTGTCTACATTCTTGTGCATTTCTCAAATTTTTTTGTATATTTCTAGATTTTTTTTGTTTATTTTCGGATACATTTTAAGTGAATCTTGTTCCATTTGGGATCTTAAAGGAGAAATATGTTGCACTAAGAAGGTATAATATTGTGATGTAGAACTCGAGAGAATTGGCCTTATAGATTTATATGCATCAATCACCTAAGAAGCGAGACCATGAAAAGAAGGGGAAAAAAGTAAAAAGAAAAACTAACACAAGATTAAATGGAGACTAGGCAATGAATTGAAAGATTCTTAGGAGGTTGAATCAGTTTCTTCGTTCTTATGCATGGGGACCATTGAATTCTGCATTTTTCATGGTACTTTTTGGTTGATGGTAAAGGTATGAGCATGAGTTAGTCTCGGGATCTCTTGGAATATTGTTGGGTTTAGAAAAATAAAGGGTATACATATATTGTTTATTACTTTCTTAAAAGAAAAGTAGTAATAGGCGACTTTTTTTGAATCTCGTAGGATTCTTAGTGTGTATTTACATTTTCACTATAATTTTACCTTATATTGATTTATATGAAACAATACATTTTTTGATAATTTCTAAATTTATCTTTTTATAATTTCTACATAATATTAGTTGGTTTGATTGGTTTCATTTTAATTCAGCTTTCAATTTTTAGCTAATGTCAATATTTTTTTCTACTTGTTTTATGACAATAAATAAAATTTAAATGCAAGCGATATGAAGGGATTTGAATGAAAAGCTTTACTTGCTATGGTAGCTTATGCAGGTTATTGGCAAAGAGTTATCACTTAATGAATTTTAGAGTCATGTAAGATTTAATTGATAAAGTTGTTATCCACCTAATTTAAATTTAGTTGTTTTATTGAGCAAAATCAAGATTAACTATTTTTTAATAGGATCTTAGCCAACTTGAAAATTATTGGATAAGTTCCTGATTTAATAGTGGGGCAATTATTTTGAATAAAATAGTGGGAGTAATCAAATATTTATTAAAGTCCTTATTTTATTTGATTTTGTGTCATAAACTAATACTTGCTCTTTTATGTCTTTTGGTTGTCAAAAGAAGATGAGTATCAATCTATCCTTGAGAAGTGTTGAGCAAATTTTACTTCTAGAAAACCCTCAATAATTCGCAAGTGTACAAGTCGTAAAGCGTAATATTTGAGGTGTTGATCCCTTGATGAATTAGTGAAATAATTGAATCTTAATATTATCTAAGGTTATAATAAATGTGATAAAAATGAAAATAAAAACTAAAGCAAAAAATTAAACAATTGATTATGAATTGATTGAAATTGAATTTATGAAATTATCACAAGGAAATCAAAATAGAGCAAAACCACCTAAAAATCAAGAAATCATATAAGACAAGATTAACCAATTATAAGAAGAGGGGATCCATTCTATCGTCAATTGCTAACTTAATTACTTTTGAGTTAATTGGTATCGATCCTAAAATTTCGAAAGGTCTATTATTCTCTCTCTCAACCTAATCATTAAACCCTAAATCATAATCCCTCATTGAATCCCAATTTTTGATTTTGCAATTTCTCAATTACCAAAACAGCCCACGTTCCAATTAGTTCTTAAGCAATCTAATAGACAATCGAGACCTCACATAAGATCTCTCTTTGTATAATTACCAATTTGATGTTTATATGATCTATTAGGTTGCTAATTCTCATTACCCAACCTAATCATGTTACTATCGATTCAATCTCTCAATATGTTACCAAAGTATGCAAAAATGATAAAAAATCACAATACCCGAACACATTAACATCAAAAGCTTAAGACATTCACTTTAGTTTATATTTGATTTTGGGTATAAAGTGAGTCATCTTCTTGAGATTCACACTCACTTGTCTTCATGGAATAAGAAGGAGAAGGATTAGAGCAAGAGGAAAGAAGAAAGTGCCAAAAGGAACAGAGAATTACAAAGTCATGCCCTTTGAGATACATCTCACGGCCATGACAAATAAATCATGGTCTTGAGACACATTGTCATAAGTGTGAGACTCTTCTCATGCCCATGAAAATTGTGTCATGGGTGTGACACACTAGTCATGTCTATGACTCCCACACCTGGCACTCGAAAACCCTAATTTTCAATATAAAAAGAACTCGTAACAGCAAAAAGGTTTATGAAAGGTTTGAGGAATCATTTTGGAGCCCTAAGGTTTTAATTTTGAAGAAGAGAAGGGGCAAAGCTCTACTTATTTGGAGACCATGGAGGGCTAGCTTCCTGATGCCGATTCAGAGGTGATAATGATGCCGAAGAACCCAGTTAAGCATTTCTTTCCCTTGTATTTATTATTCTTTGTCTTTTAGGGGTTGATTATGTTATCTTGTGTTTATTGAATTGGGCATTATGTGACAATGATTAAATGCTCTATTTGATTGTTTTTATGTATAAACCCATTACTAGAATCGAAGATAATACATAATTGTTGTGTTTCCAATTCATTTATGGCAACTAATGGTTTTTTTTATCATTAAAGATAACAAAACCTAGGTTAAATGACACAAGCTTGTGTGGTTGTTTCCTTGATTTATCTGTTTTCCTAATTTGTAATGCAGCTGTCCATTTAAATCTAGAGAACTTGTTCTAGGTTGTTTGATAGCTAGGTTTAATTAATGAGCTCTTCTTAATTAAACAAAACCTAAGAGAAAACTGGGGTTAACAAAACTTATTGTTAACCTACGATTAATAGTTGCTAGGCGACGTATAAGAATAACAATTCAATGAAGTATGTTTAATTGTGTGTTGGCTAAGATTGAATCAATGCCCAAGTTCTTATTGTATTCATCACTTTTTTTTTATATCATTTTTGAATGATTGCTTTAATTTTTTTGTGTTTATTTTGTTTTATTTTCTTATTTGAAAACCAATAAAACCCCTTATAACCTGAACACTGATTAATTTCATTTTAAAAGCTTTACACATACTCTCTGTGTGATCAACCTACACTCATCACTGCTATAGTTATAAGTCTAATTATTTTGAGTAGTATTAAGATGCATTATATTAATTTTGGCATTATTATTGGGGAGTGCGGTGTTTTAGTTTTAGTTTTAGTTTTTGATTTTAATTGGTGTTTTGTACATATTTGTTTATAATCACTTTCTTTTTAGTAATTTCTTGATCTTTTCACTTTTTGTTTAGTTTTATGTGTTAAAAGAAAAAAAATTACATGGACGGAAGTAAATTTTCCTATAATTATATTTGGACTGATTATATAAACTTTAGTTATGAATGGGATAACCAGTAAAATTACTTCCATAATAGTTTATAGGATGCACAACAATTCCCGAATAGACCAAAAGCTTCTTATTATAACTCAGGTCCATCTCTAGAAGAATTAGTTAATGCTTTTGCTACTAACTCTTTGCAATTTTAGCAGGAGGAGAGTCAATTTTGGCAGGATGTATGCATCAACAATTTGAAGTGGCAGCAAAACTCATGTACACCTCTAGAAGAATTAGTTAATGTTAGTGTTGCTAATACTTTTCAAGTTCAACAGGATCTGAAACAATTATAGCAAGATACAACTTCTCAAATCCAGAACTTAGTAAGCCAGGTGGGTCAGCTTGTAGAAACTATTAACTGCTTAGCATCACAAAGAGAAGATATACAACTATCTCAACCTGAGGTGTACCAAAGGGATGTTATTGTAAAGACCTTACAGAGTGAAGAGGAGCTTGAGAATATTGGGGATCCTACTTAAGAAATTGCTTGTGAAGAAGAAGTAGAGAATGAGCTTGAAGCAGAAAAGAATATATCATTTAAATCAAAGGTAATTGATGAGTTCCTAATTGTTGTTAAAACTTTCCCTTTAACTTTACTTGATAGATTGGAGAAATTGAATAAGGAGGAGACAGGTCAAGAGATATTCCAAGATTGCAGGGATTCAATAGATATTGAGATTCTAAAGATAGGGAAGACAATGAATATCAAAGGTTATCAAATAAGGCCCTATCCTGAACAACCTTAAGTAGAGGAAGCTGAAACTGTGACACTCGAAGATCATAATTCTATCACGTGATGAGGAGAAAAAGGAGTTAAGCCAGCGATAATAAACACAGGCGCTGCTTGGGAAGCAACCTAAGGGAACTTCATGTCTTTTCCTTTCTATTTTCGCATTTCTTTCTTATATGCACGTGTGTTTTTAAACTTGTTTGCTTTTTGCATGTTTTTAAGTTTTCAAAGAGAGAGAGAGAGAGAGAGAGAGAGAGAGTCGAACAAATAAACAAACATTTTCTCATTTTTGTTTCTATTTCTCTTAGGATTATATAGTCATAATTAGAGTGTGAATTGACTAGAAAAATCCATGGCAACTTTAGCATGTACTTTTGCTCTTATGATTGGTCAATTTGTAGTGTCTTTAGAAGAGTAGTAACTAGTGGTAAACACAAGCCAATGAGATTTTGAGCCTTATTAGTCTGACACATCCATATTAGTCTCATTGTCTTTTATTTTTGTGTGACCTTCATGACATATACATCTTAACTTTGCTTTGATTTTCTATTCAACACCACATTTTTATCACATGCATTAACATGGAAATGATAAAGGCATTATTTCTTTTTATAAACTACATTAGCTAAATAACCTACCCTTTGATATGTATTTTCCCTTTATTAAACCCCTTAAGGTTTATTAGCTTTTCTTTTTGTGCTAACCATATTACATGCTTTAAACTTAACTAAATTTCCTATCCAAGCCTTAAAGCTAGTAGAACATTTTTCGATTGTGGATAATTGTAGATGCACAAAATTATAAGTGAGAGGGTGTGCATCTGTGTGGGTTTGTTATAATCATTGAAATGTCATTTTATGCCTTGTCAACGAATTCTAAGGTTGATGTAGCTTCTTTAAAATTTCAAATGAAAAGAAAGAACAAAAGAAAAGAAAAAGAAAAGAACAAATATGTTTAAATAAAAGTATAAAAGAGGAAATGCATTTGTTTTTGCAAAGTTATTCGTTTTTAGTTTCTCCTCGTAAAGTTGTATGGAATGGGTGATTTGAGTATATTGCATATGAGGTAGATGTTATTTTGGAAGGTTCACTCCTTATAGTTTCAATATATCATTATCATTGATTTTTATCAATGATCCCTTCTAAGTGATTTATGCTTCATGTCATTTGTAGTGTGAGAGCTTGAATTTTAGCTATGAAATATAGTTTTTGGATTCAACAAACTAATGGTACCTAGTGTTGAATGAATGTAAGTTTTTGCTCTTGATGTTGCATTAACTGTTACTTTTGCTTTACAACCTTAGAAAAGTCCTTTGATTTATGATTATGCATGTGAATCCTAGTGGTGGAGAAATGAAATGATTTGTAAAGTTGTGGAATGTTATGATCATGAATGATTTTTTAGTGTACCCTGTCAAAATTAATGGAACTTATTACACATGAAATTTATTTTATTTAGTTTATTTACTGAGTCAATAAGTTAGCAAATCTTTGGTAAAACTTGTTCGCTGTTTGTTACTATTCTTTTGGTGAGTGAAATCAGTAGTTGAGAATTTTGTGGAAAGAGTTAGATTTGTGCTATAAATAAGTCTTGTAAATTGAAGGAAATATATCACTTCTCAAAAGTTCTTATTAATACAAATTTCCTTCCTTCCATTATACTATGTAATTTTTCTTCTTTTTTGTAAACTTTTCTTTGTTTCATGGTATCAGATCCTGGTCATTCAACTTAGTTTGAGTGGAGAAAGAAAAGTTTTGTTGTTTGCAATTATGGAGATGGCAAATAATGTAAATACACAGTATGGGATGGAGAAACTTGCAGGAAACAATTATAAGTACTGGAGAATGTGTATGGAGGCATACCTTCAAGGATAGGATCTATGGGAGTTAGTGGTTGATGTTGATATTGAAATTCCTACAGAAGCTCCTGAGAATGCCAAATTATGACAAAAATGGAAGATCAAGTGTGGGAAGGCTCTTTATGCTTTGAGAACGTCAATCAGTAAAGAGTACATTGATCACGTTCGTAATGTAAGTTCTCCAAGAGAAGTTTGGGAAACACTTGAAAAGTTGTTTACCAAAAAGAATATAGCAAGATTGCAACTCTTGGAAAATGAATTGGCAATGTCAAAATAGGGAGGTAATTCAATTTCAAAATACTTTTTGCGAGTTAAAAATATCATAAATAGATGCGGATGAGAAAATTAGTGAATCCCGTCTACGTCGCTTTCTTATTCACAACTTAAAGAAGGAGTATGGGCCCTTTATTACTTCTATTCAAGGATGGTCACAGTAACATTCTGTTGAAGAATTAAAGAATTTGCTCTCTAAACTATAAGCTCTTACAAAGAAAATGGAAAAGAATTTTGAGTCAGATGCTGTTCTCTTTTCAAAAGGGAAGCCAAATAAGAAAAATTCATATGGGAACAAAAATAACAAAGAAAAACGTGTAGAAAAAGGTGAATCCAATAAAGAAAAAGTGTCAATTCATAAGAAAAGAAATCTGTCACATGCCACAGATGTGGAAAGCCTAGGCATATCAGGAAAAATTGTAGAGTAGAGCTTGTCAAGACCAATGCTGCATCCACAAGTGAAGAAGAAAATCAACTTAAATGAGAGCATTGTTTTTCTATTGAGGCTATTGAACAAAAACCAACTCAAACTTTTTTTTAATTATGTCAATAAACAGAAGGAAGAGTGGATCGTAGATTCTGGTTATTCTAACCATGTTACTGGGAATGACACCTTGTTCTCAGAGATGCATGAACATTATGGAGAACGAGTTATTGTTACTACCAATAACTCAACCCATTCAATAACAAACGAAGGTGTTGTGATAATTGATGTTGACGGAACAGAAGGTGTAAAGCTGGACGATGTTTATCACGTGCCAGGTTTGATTAAAAATTTAGTTTTTGTTCCTCAAATAACTAAATATGGAAAGTATGTCTTATTTGGCCCAAAAGATGTAAAAATTCTTGATAATGTGAAAGAAATATTAGCTGATGTTATTTTTATCGGAGAGAAGAAAGGGCATTTGTTTGTCATGTCAACAGGAGAAGTTTATGTGAAGAAAACAAGTGAAACTGATAATGCTGCAATTCTCGGTTGGGTCGTTATAACTATCAACTGCTACATAAAATCTCTTCAAAGAGGTTAATAGATGGTTTGCTAACTCTTATGAATGTCCATGAAGATGTTATTTGTCAGGGTTGCCAATATGGAAAATCTCATCGCCTTCCTTTCAAAAGGACATCAAATTAGAAATCCTTGTTGTTTGAGCTGGTTTATACAGACTTAATGGGACCAACAAGAACTTCAAGTTATGGAGGACATCGTTATGTAATGGTGTTGGTGGATGATCACTCAAGGTTCACTTGGGTGAAATTTCTTAAAGAGAAAAGTGAAGCTTTATCTAAGTTTATAGAGTTCAAAGAGGCTATTGAAAAAGAATTTAGGGGGAAAATAAAATGTCTTCGAAGTGACAATGGTGGAGAATTCATGTCAGATGATTTCTTTCAATATTGACATGACAACGGTATTCTTTGTCAAATGACTTGTCTGGACACTCCTCAGTAGAATGGAGTTGTCAAAAGGAAGCTTGGCTTTCTTACTTCAATTTATCTTTCATGGTTGCATGACAAGAATCTTCCTCGAGAGCTATGGGTAGAAGCCATTCAAAGTGCATATCATGTGACTAATAGGTTTCCTTCTTGTTTAGGTACACAAAAATCATCCTTTAAGATTGTATATGGTGAGAAGCCAAATGTAAATTACTTTAAGGTATTTGGTTCCATTTGTTATGTCCATGTTTCCAAATCTAATAGAACCAAACTTGACCCTTAAGTAAGAAAATGTGTGTTTATTGGTTATGACTCTTGTAGGAAAGGTTGGAGGTCCATGGACCCACAAACAAAGAAATTTACAACTTTTAGAGATGTGGTGTTCGATGAGGTGTCAACTTTTTTTCTGCTCAAAAGATTGTTTCTGATTATAATCAAGTTGATTTGGAGCTCCTATTTCCTGAAGCAGTTGTACAGGCACCTTTTAATGAAGCAATTAAACAGGCACGTTTTACTGAAGGAGATGATAGTGGACAAGAGGTGATAAGAAGATCAATGAGGGAGAAAAGATAGCCAAATTACCTCAAAGATTATGAAGTTAACAATTATTGTTGACCCCTGATTTTTTTTTATTATTATGCATGACTTAAGTAA
>JAOQMP010106470.1:0-29908 GCA_027563575.1 Erythroxylum pedicellare
GTCTTGCCCCCAAGATCGGCACCGTTTGGATACCAGATCGGGGCTGTAGCACTGACCGTGGAAATATGCGGTCATACCCAGGTTTGTCTCGAGTCCATTGATCACTGGGAAGAGATGAAAGTTTCAAGCTTGGAAGGAAGGATTAGGTTTTGCTTACTACAAAAGAATGAAGTTGAATGTTAACACACTAGCTTAAGAGTCTACGGACATAAAAGGAAAAAACAATAAATATTAGAGTATTTATGACACTTACCATAAAAATTAAAAAAAGAAATAGTAAACATTATATGATATTTTTAAACTTTACACCCGGGATTTAGCGGAATTTTTACTGAGTATTGTTGTTATAAAATAAATAATACCGAATAAAACAAAATATAATTTTAAAGAAAAAATAATTTATAAATTAAAATAAAAGGTATAAAATATAAGAATTTAGTGCAATCAACTCTTTTTTTAATTATATGAGATATTATTTATTTTCAAGCATTAAAGAATTAACAAATATGAAATATTAAAACACATTAATACAATTTAAGTTATGATACTGTTAGAGGAAATCTCCTCTAATTAAGCAGATATCGTGATCCAGGGAACTTTCTCTTAACTATTTATTTAGATTGTGATAAGGAGCAAGAGTATTTAAAGAAAATCATAGATTATCTTGTTATCTTCAAAGTATAAGGTCTAAATTATTTGATTTTGATAAACAATTACATAAAGTTAATTTATTCCCATCTATACGAAAGATCAATGTTTTGGACCGAAAGTTAGATGGGAACAATTTTAAAAGAGTATTAAATTGTTATAATATTGTTGAATAAAATTAAAGAATTTGAAAAATAATTAAAAAAGATTATCTTTATCTATAAAAAAATATAGAGTTTAATTGAAAAATGAGATTATTAAATAAAATTTTACGAAAAATTAATAATTAATTAATAAATTGATCGTTTTTAATATTAAATTAAACTAAAAATTAAAAATCGAACCAGAAAGTTAATCGGGTTAAGATTTTCAATGTTAAATTTGTCAATCTAGTTCGATTTTTAAAATATTGAAAAAGATGTAATAATTTTCAATTTTTAGGTTTGATTTATTTTAATAACTTTTGTTATTAAAAATTATCAGTTTATCAATTAATTGTTGATTTTTGTAAATTAATGGCTTTTTATAAACTAAAATAATTCAATTAATCTTCATTTAACAGTCTTATTTTTAATTAAATTTTAATTTAAGAAAATCTCTTTTAATTATATTTTAAATTGTTCAATTTTAATTAATTTTATAAAAGTTTAATATCGCTATAACCTTTTAAATTTTACACGCGTTGTTTTAACTTCTTTTATGATTTTTTAAATGTTGGTATAAACTCTGATATTTTACATCTGTTAAATTTTATAAAATTTTTTTATTAAAATTAAATTAAATTGAATTTGTTACCTTTGAATGAGATTTGGATCCATTTTTTATTTTATTATAAATTATTTAACAAATTAATAATTTATATGACCCACACCATTTAATATTTAAAGTTATTATAGATATTCAAAATCCATTTGTAAATATATTATAAAATGGAACTAGATAAATTAAAAAAATCGAAACATTATTATATATTGTCAATACTAGTTAATATAGGCTCAAATCTATTTTAAAATTATTTAAAATTGATTTGAGTTTAACTTGTTGAGCTTAGTTTCAAATAAATTTTTTTTAATTTAACAAATTTTAAATTTCACGAGCTAATACAAAAGAGGAGAGTCGAAGGGTTTTACATCAAAATATGATTAAGATTTAATATGTGGAGTGTAACTTTTCAAGACATAGGGTGGTCTATCGTCTAGACTAATTCAAAGATTGACGCAGACTTAATTCACCGGATCAAATTAGAGTGACTTAAATAGATACGTACATAATAAATTTTGTATGATAGGAAGATATCACTCAAGCTTAAAAGTAAATTTATTGTTTAAGGATTAAGTCGGTACTGTTCTACGGGTAAGAGTGTTAGTCTATCAAATAAGTGCACAGTCTAAGTTAATGGTGATAGAGATGAGGATGTTTCGTTAGATGTGTATCTTACTAAAAGAGATAAGGTCAGGAATGTAATAGTGAGAGATAAATTAAAAGTAATTAATATTATTGACAAATTAAAAGAGATAATAGTTAGTTAGTTTAGATATATTAAGAGGAGACACTTAAACACTTCAGTGAGAAGATACGAAAATATCGTATTTAGAAATTGTAAGAGAAAAAATGAAGGTCTAAGAAGAAATAGAGGAGTTGATAAAAATAATATGACAATATTAGAATTTACCGAAAACATGACTCGTTATAAAAAAACTTTAACATATTACGATTCAAATAAAGTATTATTTCGTAGCTTCTATAAGTCTTTTAACTTTTTATTTTTGTAGGTATCCTAAACTTGTAAATCAATTTTACTAGTATTTTGAACTTTTTGTTAAATTTTAGTGAAATTCGAATTAGACTAAAAACTATATCTAGAGCTCAATTTAAATTTTATTTTTTAAAAATTCAATTTAAGTTTACTATAAATATTGATAATCAAATTTCCAAAATGTAATCATAAATTGATTTTGAGCCAACTTTACTTACCAGTTACCACAGATCAGTAGCTAAACGACGTGTCGTTTTCAATGCCGTACGCAAAGAAGATCTGTTCCCGCCATAGACGCGCTTTCTCAGTTCTCAGGCCGTGACCGGTCTTCACGTATACGCAGCGAGTAAACAGTTTCAGTGTCTCTTCAAAGGAAGCTAGGCTATGGAAGATTCTAGTACGAGTACCTGTACGACCCATGACAATTCTGGATCCGGGGCGGGTACTATCTCTAGGATCCGTCTGGAGAACTTCATGTGCCATGTTAATCTCGAGATAGAGCTCAGCCCCTGGGTCAATTTCATCACCGGCCAAAATGGAAGTCCGTAACTTAACCCTAAATACATGTTCTTTTTGAACAATATTTCCTCGTTTTATTTCATAGTGCAATGTGAAAATGTGAATAAGGAATTGGGGCTTTGAGATGGTTTTCATGATTGGAGTGTTTTTGGTTTAATATGTTAACTGAAAGTTGTGTAGTTAACGAGCTGATCAATTGGGATGACACTACTGTTTTGTGCTGGTGGCGTGTAGGTGGTAAGAGTGCTATACTAGCTGCATTACTCGTGGCTTTTGGAGCTCGAGCTAAAACGACTCAGCGGGGAGCTTCTTTGAAGAACTTTATCAGATTGGGCTGCAGGTCTGTGCTGCTTGCGTGCTAATTTTAGGTTTTCCTTTCGTGTTAATCACTGACGGTTCATAGCTAATTCAATCTAAATGAGCTTTATTGTGTGGACCTCGTTTGGACTAAATTGTTTTGATCGAGGTTCTATTTGATCAATAGCTTATGTTAAATTGCAGATCTTTTAACATTTTGAACTGAGTATGTTCATGATTTCAAAAAAGTTACAAGTCTTGAAGTTTTTTATCGATAGTGTGTGGGTTTTGGGTTATTGGCTTCAATCTTTGCTAAAGGTTTTAACTTTTATATTGTTGAAGTCTCTGTATTCTAATTCTGACTCGTTTTCTCTTTCTTGGCAGCTATGCTATTGTGGAGGTGGAACTAAGAAATCAGGGAACGGAAGCTTTTAAGCCAAATGTTTATGGCAATTCGATAATTATAGAGCGCAGAATCACTTCAACTTCCAATTCCACTGTTCTAAAGGATCATCGAAGTCAGTATAATTTGCTGAAAATTATTTCTTTCTTCTTTCGAAGCCTCTATACCCTGCAATTCTTATCAGCCTTATTTTAAATTTTATGTCCATTTACTTTTTTGGTTTCTGTTGATAAAATGAGTTAGGGAAACAGGATAATATCCAAATTAAAATTTTTGATACGTGGTCAAATTATATCTTGCATCACTCTGACTGTTATAATTCCAGTAGATGAACATGTCTCTGCCTG
Source organism: Erythroxylum pedicellare (assembly GCA_027563575.1). Taxonomy (NCBI): domain Eukaryota; kingdom Viridiplantae; phylum Streptophyta; class Magnoliopsida; order Malpighiales; family Erythroxylaceae; genus Erythroxylum; species Erythroxylum pedicellare. Next base: position 3,971 of record JAOQMP010106470.1, read on the forward strand.
TTAATTGCAGTATCCTTAGATTAAATAAAGACATATAGTTGAGCATTAATCAGAATTTTCCTAGTGTTTTTTTTTTCCTGCTTTTAGAGTAGTGCTTTATACATAATGCAAATCATATTTGCTTCTTTTGGTCTTCCATCTGAGTCTTCGACAGGAAGAAAGGTGGCTACTCGGAAAGAGGAGCTTCATGAGCTTCTAGGACATTTTAGTGTAAGTGTTTTCCTTGCACTCATACTTTTGATTGAAATCTGAATTTCTTGATTTGTAGAGCAACATTTTGTTATTTAATTGGAGGATGGCAGATACATTAGTGTGTGCAACTTGAGTTGTATTGATCGCATGCTTCTAACAATATCAATAAGCTGTATATATACAATGCATCTGCCTGTGAATAATGATTAGTTTTATATAGTAGTCTGAATGAACGTGTGTGTTTCAGATGAAGATACTGCTTGTTTAACAAAATCCTTTTGATACTAAAACTGTTTCTTTTGTCCTTTCATACATTAGTAATGGAGTGCTTAGATGGATCAAGAATTGCTAAGATGACATATAATCGTAAGGAAACAGCAGTTCTCAAGAGTGTAAAAATGTTATACTTTTTTTAGTTTCATAGGTTAGTAAAAAAACAAGTGCAGAGTCATATAAAGACTGACAGTATTAAGCTTTGAAAATATATTTTTTTAACGTCTTCAATAATGTTGAATGCCTTAAGCACTCAAGCACCATAAATATAGATTAAAAGGCTGGCAAATTTCATTAGAAAGTGCAGCTAGAAGCAACCTTTGGAATGTAAAATATCATTATGTAAGTTGGCTGATATATGTCGGAAAGAAAAACTGATTTGTGCTATACATAAGCTCTATATGCAGTAGGGCACAGGTTTTCAATAGTATAGGGCACTACAGCTTTTAGTGCTGTTCCTCATTTATGGTTTTGGCATGATTTTCATTGATGGACTATCTTGTAGAAGTCTATCCTTTTGATAAAGGATCCTTGCTGTTAGATTTGTCTCCAATCAGTACCATTAAACACTGGATTCACCATAATGCTTCCAAGTCCTCTGACTTTTCTTTAAATTCACGAGCTTCTTTTTTTGGTTTCGGTCCCCTCCATATCTATCTTTTACATGGTCTTGATACTTGTATCACACTCTTTGATTGGGTAAATCTCTTTCTTTTTTCTTATTTTTGTTTTCTTGTTCTCATCTGTATATTGTTTATTATCTTGTTTGCTTTTTAAGAGAATGAAAGTGATTTCTTTGCAGATTAACTCCATCATGAATGTCTAAGATGCTTGCTTTCCACAATGTGCAGATTGATATTGAGAACCCTTGTATTATAATGGGTCAAGATAGTAGCAGAGACTTTCTGCATTCTGGAAATGACAAAGACAAGTTTTTGGTAAATATGTATTCCTGCAGTTGTGATCTGATGAGACCTATGCAGGCTATATTGACATTTGTTGTTCAGTTCTTTTTCAGGGCTACTTTTCTTCAACAAGTTGACGATCTCTTACACAGTGTCAACAGCCAATTGGCAGATGCAAATGGGCATCTTGATCATTTGGAGGCTTCAATAAAACCCATAGAAAGGGAACTGAATGAGTTGCAGGGAAAGATAAAAAATATGGAGCATATTGAAGAACTGTCGCAGCAAGTACAGGAATTAAAGAAGAAGCTTGCATGGTCATGGGTTTATCAGATAGACACGCAGCTCCAGGAACTAAGTGCAAAAGTTGCAAAGTTTAAGGATCGTATACCCAAATGTCAAGCTAAAATTGACTGGGAACTAGTAAGAAACTATTGATTGCACCAAAATATTTTGTGCTTACAAGATTGTTATTATAATCTTTTACTAAATTTTTATTATTGAATTTCATATTCCCAATATCTGTTGAATTTTGCATTATATAGCACATACATGTTCAATTTTCTTATGGACAACCAAGGTATGGGCTTCAAGCTGCTAGAACAAAGCGTTGAGGCTGTTAATTCTTGTTTAAGCAGTGACTTTATCATGGAGAAATCACAGCAGTAACGCCTTTTTTATTCTGGTTTAAACATGGCGTTGTTAGACAAAAAAATTTTAAGATTCAAGTACGTTTTGGATTAATATTATGTGCATGTGAAAAATCCACTGGATACCCCGTCTTCAAATTTTTTCCATAAGGGCATTATTTTTACTTTATCCTATGCATGTTGTGATCAACGTAAGAACATTTTGAATTTGTTGAAATCACTTGCATTACATATTGCCTTCCGTGAACTGCTTTTTGTTAGTATGCTGGATGATATTTTTAACTTTGTAACTTTTAAGATGTTCTGCTTCATGAATTAATTTTGCAAGCTTAACTCTCAATTTTGTCTTTTACAGGGTAAGGTGGAGTCCTTGAGGGATCGCCTTACGAAGAAGAAGGCGCAAATTGCACAGATGATGCAGAAAACATCAGAAGTGAGGAAAAAGCAGGATGAATTTCAGCACTCTATTTCCTTGGTATGTCAGTAGATGGATCCAAGTTTCTCTAAAATCAAGTGACAAAAGGATATGTTTAGAAACTGCTGCAAAAGCATGAAGTAGTATGTGATATATATATATCTTATATAAATATTTATCATGCCTTCCCTGCCTTCTTTGGAGCATGCTAAACGGAGATAAATAGTCAAAATGTGGTTATTTAATGTTGAATTTGAACTAAAATATCGGTAAAACCATGATAAGTACAAGATGAACTTGCTTACTTAGTTTTGGTAACTACGTTTTTCTGCTCTTTAAGAAACCATTAGTTGCCTTTCATCTTTTATGGTTATATAGATACTGCGTTAACTTTTTTCTCAGGCAACGAAAAGAAAGCTTGAGTTAGAAGAGGAGCGTGACCTCCAAAATAACCAGATTTTGAGCATGACGAAGCATATCAGATCTTTAGAACAACAACTTAAGGAAATCCACGAGCAGCATGTGAAAAATACACAGGTTTTCTGTTCATTTGAATTTGTTTACCACCTGTTTCTTCCCCAGTTTTCAGAGTGTTTACAATGTATTCATGCATTCGCTTAAGATGTACTCATGATTGAGAATTACCCTGCTGGTCATTCCTGCTCTCAGTTATTTGGAAGCTGTGTACCTTGACAAAGATCTTGGCGATATTTAAGATTCTCTGTTTATCTCTGATGGGTTGTGTTCCTTTTCTTTTTAATATAAAATGGATGATGGTCATCAAGTTATCTTTTAGTGAGTTAAAAACAGTGATACAAAGCCCTACTATTGTCAGGGGTATGTGGTATATAAAAACTGTGAAACTTCTGAAACTTGTTGTGCCAACCTTTGATTCTGGTTGGCTTCCTTGTACTATGAATAGGAACTTCGTGTATTACAGTGATTTATTGAATACGAAGCTAACAGTCGTCATTGTGCCATCTGGTGATGAGGAAGTTAGTACTATGTGTAAGAACATTTTCAGGACTTAAAAACTTCTGAGAAATGCCAAAATAACAATGTTGCTTATACCTTCTGCCCTTATGATGTTTGACATTGGAAGCATTTTAACACTAGTTATCTCTGCAAGGTATTCTTAAGTAACACTTTTATGTCTTGGACTTTTTGTACTGCTGCAGGCTGAAGACTCTGAAATAGAGGAAAAGATAAAGGAATTGCAATATATGGTTGATACTGCTAATTCTGAACTTTCAAGGTTACAGACATTCATCTTATCATCTAAGTTACCTCTTTGTCAAGATGGTTCTGATTACCTGGGCAATCTATCAAAGTGTAGGTTAAAAGAACAAGAAAGTGCGTTATCCGAGACCTTTTTCAAGATTACAGATGAAGGCAGAAAAGTTACTGAAGAGGTATTCAGATCCTTTGTTGATTTTTATATTTGGAGTCCATCCATTTCACATTAAAAAAGCAGTTAGAATCAGTATCAAATGATCTTTAGTTTTCATGTTATTCCTGAATCTGGTTATTGGTGATACAATCGTTTGGCTTCCCACTTCATGTCTTTGAGGATTCATGTTAGCCAGTAGTCTAATGCAAGGCCTCTGAAATGTTCAATAAGTAATTATTGTTGCAAGTTGGGCACGGCTTGCCACTTCAGGTTTAGTTGTGTCTTCTCTAAACTAAGTTCAGCATAAGTTACTAGCTTAATTTAGTATGATCATACTGTAGTAGTATGCCCAGATGATTAAATTGTTCTCATTGTAGATTGAAGGTTATGGGAAGAAGGAACGTGAAATCTGTGCACACATCCGTGACCTTCAGCAACATAAAACGAACAAGGTTCATTTAATTTTATGTATTTCCAGTTTTTGTTTTTGAATCCGACAATAGATCTTTCTGGGCTTTGCGAGTTCAAATCCAAATGTTTTATGCATTCATGTTCTTTTTCATGACATTGAAATCCACATGCACAATGGTGATCATGTCATCACTTAGCTATGAAAATATTTGCTTGCCAGGTTACAGCATTTGGAGGAGACAGAGTGATTCAACTATTGCAAGCAATTGAGAGACATCACCAGAGATTCAATAGGCCACCTATTGGTCCTATTGGTGCTCATATCGTAAGTACTTGAAAACCTTACTGGACTTCACTCAATATGGGCACAGCATGAAGAGAAATACATTTTAGCCACCTTACGAAGTGGCAGCCTTGACTTGATGAGACTGAAAAATTTTCAACATTTCTTGAAGTGCTGGCTTTCAAGTAGATGCAGTAGTGTTTTGTTGTGGCGGTTTGCTAGATTTTCAAACAGGGAGGGTTAGAATGTGTGAACCATTTACAACTCCACCTAACAACTTAAGCTTATGGATTGATTGATATATTGACATAGCTTCGATGGCTGAGAGGTTTCGAGTTCAAATGATGCTGCCCTTTTTTTGGTTTCCTGATAGGAGAATTATAGATAACTTAATGGTTTGATATATATGAACTAAATGGAGAAATTAGATCACTCTAATTTATTGAATTCTCTATTTGAATCTTTGACTTGCATGTTTCAATTTGAGACTAAACGTTGCTATTAATCCATAAATGATGTTCATTTGGTCACTAGATTCCTAGGAAACTCAAAACCACTGTGTCGTATTATTCAACTTAACACTAAGGTGTTCCGTTCTTGATTAAAAACTGCAGAGTTTAGCTGATGGTGATACATGGGCTCCTGCTGTTGAAAATGCTATTGGGAAGTTGCTCAATGCGTTTATAGTAACCAATCACAAGGATGCTCTTCTTCTTCGAAGATGTGCCACAGAAGCAAAATACAATAGCTTACAGATTATAATATATGACTTTTCCAGACCAAGGTAGTTGGATTATTGTTTTGTTATTTGCATGCCTGTCTCACCTCCAAATTATTATTCACTTTTGTGTTCCCCCTTCATTGATAGCTCTTACATTTTGTTTTAGGTTATTGATACCTAGCCACATGCGTCCCCAAACAAATAACCCAACAACACTCTCTGTTATTCATTCTGACAATGATACAGTGCTAAATGTTTTAGTTGATCTGGTAATCTATACACATGCTATCATTATTATTGTGATTTTGATTACGAATTGTACAACCTTTTACTTACATTCCACTTATTTCTCCAAGAATTTTACTTTCATGATCAATTTACTTACCTTTTCCTTTTTCAGGGAAGTGTTGAGAGACAAGTGCTTGTAGAAGATTATGATGCTGGCAAAACTGTTGCTTTTGAAAAAAGAATTTCAAATCTAAAGGAGGTTTACACTTTAGATGGATACAAGATGTAAGTTGGGATACATGGTATCTCTTTTGGATTCTGTGATATGTACTTCTTGATGAAATTATGGGTAAGTTTACATGGGACTGTATGGGGTATGCATGTGGTTTAATTGTATAGGATACAGAATGTAATTGCTTTGATTGGTTGATTTAAGCTAAAATCATCTATAAGCAAGTGGGTAATTTTTTGGTTTATTGGCTTCCTTGTTTATGAAGGTCGAGTGTATATGCTGTTATTGGAAATGAACTGTATAAAAGCAGCAAATAATTCTTGGCTAAAACCTCTTTCCTCTGAGTGGATGTACAGATTATGGTCCTTATCCTCTGTTTTACAGGTGGCTCTTAGGACAGTATACTGCTCCAATGTGTATCTACTGCTGAATCTCATTGCTTTCACATCTATTGTTAATATTTCATACTTCTTAGGTTTTCTCGTGGGTCAGTTCAAACTGTTCTTCCTCCAAACAAGAAACTTAGAACTGGCCGTCTTTGTGCCTCATACGATAGCCAAATTATGAGACTGGAAGAAGATGCAACATATGTTAGAAATGAATCTGAAGAGTGCAGGAAGAGAAAACGAGATTATGAGTTAAACCTGCAGGATCTTCAACACAATCTAAAGGCTGTGAAGGTTACAGAAGTCCAATTCTTTTTCTTACAAGCTATATATGTTTAAGACACTTGTCAAACATCTTTCACTTCAATCTTTTTTATGGTTTGACTGTTTCTTTCTCCTTGAGGGCCCGTGTCTGTGTTTTCTGAAAATTGCTAGTTTCTCTGTTAAACTAATACAGGAATTGATGGTGATTATTCATCTCGAGTTACTACAAGTTGTATTTTAGAAGGCAGCTGCCTAGAACCTAAGACCACCATCATTCAAATAAAGTGGGCACATTACTGTCATGTTACAGATGTTTTCTTGAAGACTATTTCTTTTATCTGTTTTGGTGGGACTGCTGCCTAATAACTAGATTGGAGTCCTGTTGTGCTTGTTTGACTTTACAAGCCTTGGTTGAACACTTTAGCACCCTTGTGGGTTTAAGAAAAGCCTAGTTAATCTGCATTATACATATTATGTTGACAACACGAATCTTGATTAAATTGCTTCTTTTGGTCGAGAGTTGTTTATGGTGAATCATCTCCATCTTGTTGCTTTCATATAGGAGAGACGTATGAATGCTGAAAGGGATTTATCTTCTAAGAAGCTGGCACTGCAGGATGTCAAGAGTTCACGTGCTCCAGAACGTAGTCCATCAGCTGTGTCGACTGTTGATGAGCTTCACCAAGAAATTTCTGTTTGTTCTGTGTTCCTTTTTGTTGCACTCTCTCCTTTTTAACTTTTGACGATAGCATTATTGTGTAAATCTCCTATCTTTTTGTTCTGTATGTGATGGAAGTGTTTCTTTTCCCCTCATGTTCTGATCTTGTTTTTGATGTTGCATAGATCATCCAAGAGAAGATTCAAGAAAAGAAAAATTTTCTGGAGATGCTCCGTAGCAGGATAAATGAAGCTGAGGCAAACAACAAGGATCTTAGATTATGTTTCGAGAATTTCTGTGGTATACTAACCATCAAAGTTTTGTTTCATTTAAAAGCATCTCAAACTCTGCTTGCTTTGTTGCCAATTATGTGAAATTTTAATGTAGACTCTGCGAAAGAAGAACTTGAAGTCTTTGAGAAAGCAGAGAGGGAGCTAATGGAGATTGAGAAAGATCTGCAATCTGCTGAAGCGGTCTCCCTACCTTATCTCCATTCTATTCATACTGATATTAACTGTTGAGATTATAACTTGTACTGTTGCAATTTTTCTCAGGAAAAGGCTCACTATGAAAGTATAATGACCAACAAGGTCCTTCATGATATCAAAGTGTCAGAGGCACAATATCGGGAGCTTGAAGAAAACCGTAAGGTGCAGTTTATTTTTTATAGACATAGATATCCAATCTCACTAGTTTGTTCCGACTCCGCATTAAATGTTTTATGTTAAAACTTAATTTAAGCAGAAGAATATTCTCATTTTTTAGAATAAGACTTTTTCCCCATATCCTGCTTCTAATGTGCGTTTTGTCAAACTTAAGGAGAACTCCAAGAAGGCTTCTATAATATGTCCTGAGGATGAGTTTCTAGCTTTAGGAGGATGGGATGGGAGCGCACCGGAAGAACTTAATGCTCTATTAAGTAGGCTGAATAAGAGACTTCAGAATGAGAGCCATAGGTAATGACATGATCTGGATCCTTGCAGCAATAGCACAACTTTCGAATTTCAGATAGTAAATATACTTTCCATAATATGGCAGGTATCCAGAATCAATTGAGGACTTAAGAATGCTGTATGAGTTAATGGAGCGCAAGATTTTAAAAAAGCAACAATCATACAGAGGTTTTCGAGAAAAATTGAAGGTATGTGTTTCAATTTTGCCCCTTTCTGTTGGTTTTTACATTAAAATTTTATTTAGGTTTGACGTATTAATCCAACTGGAACGTGGTATGCCAAAATTTGTAGTTCTCTCATTAACCTTTCCTGCATTTAGTGCCTACTAACAGAAGTCAAACGTCAACACTTATAGTTGCAAGCCCAGAAGTTCAATACAGCTCCTAGCAAAGTTACATCTTCATCTTGTACAGATATTATGATCATGACAGAACTTTGGTTTTGATTATCTTGTTTTACATGATCTATGGCGCAAATGGCTAGCTGCATATTCTGTGTATGAACCAGCTATGGAAAATGTTAAAAAACACATTAGTGTGACACTAGCTTAGTTGGCCCTAGGCCACTCCACTTACTTCCATGATCCTTGGGCTTAGCTGCATGATATATTTAGTCTGACTAAAATTCATCCTTTATATACGCCTTATTTTATGAAGGTCAAAGTGGAGGAAAAGCTTTAGAAAATGAGGAGAAAAATATTTATGCTTATAAAGCTAAGAAGTTTGTGGTTCAATATAAGTAATTTTGAATGTTTAGAGGTTTGATCTTGATGTGGATGGCTTGGAAGACGAGAAACATGCCAGTAACTTTATGATCTTGTGTTTGTTCCAATTTTATCTTTCATATGGCAAGAGCAACAACGCTATGTCAAGTTTTACCTTGATAAGGTTCATCAATTTTGTAGCTGTATTCTGTACTTTCTTGTTTAAGCTTTATGATTTATGGTATTAGTTTATCATTGATAATTTTAAATTGCACATGAAATATTCCATGCTGTAGTTAAAATATCTTTGCCATTTTCCTTCAGTTTTGCCGGGAAGCATTGGATTTGCGATGGAGAAAGTTTGAGAGGACCAGAAAGGATATAAAGTGTCAGTTGACTTGGAAGTATGGATTCTGTTGATTCCATTCTTTTGGAGCTTATTCTTAACTATTATTTCAAGCAACTCATTATCCATTACGTATAGCTGTCTAACTATCTTTTTTGCAATAGGTTTAATGATCATCTAGGAAAGAAAGGGATTAGTGGGATGGTCAATGTTGATTATGAAAAAAAGACACTTAGTATAGAGGTAAGCAATTGTTCTGGAATGCTCATCCAAATGCACATATAAATAGCATCTGCTCTAGATTAATGTGCTTACTTTTTTCTTGGGCTATAATAAGCATTTTTTCTGGAAACTTGCTCTTAACCTGCGGCTGTATCTGTTGTGTATTAGGTAACAATGCCCCAAGATGCTTCATCCAGCACCGTCCGTGATGCTAGAGGCCTTTCGGGTTTGAACTTTATGCCTTTGTTTCCTTTTTAGATAATTTCAGCTTGGGTAGATGCTCCTAAGTGCCGATACATGAGTTGAAAAAAGAAATTAATTGTTGGATTTACCAGTGGTTTATAATTTCATGTAATTTAGGAACTTTATCTTTCTTGCATCAGCATCAGCTTTTTCATGTCTTTGCAAAGATTAACGGAAGATATATTCCGAGTCTCTGACCCAAACCAGGCTTCATAACGCAGAAACCTCATTTATATTGGTCATTCTTTTGTTTAACTACTTTGCATACATACACATAGGTTGTTGAGAAGATAGGTACATTTCAACAATATGCAGAGTTGCTTATTCCATGATGCTTTATACTTGTTGACTAGGCGGCGAACGTTCTTTCTCAACAATATGCTTTACATTAGCTCTTCATGAGATGGCTGAAGCTCCATTCCGAGCTATGGATGAGTTTGATGTATTTATGGTAAAAAACTTCACTGATACTCACTTAGTCATTTAGAAGATTGGAGTCATCATAATCTGGCTATTTGCTGCATTCTTTCATCTGTCTCTGTAAATTAATCAAGATGCTGCATATTCTAAGTCTATTTTTGAATGAAAGGCTGGGTCAGTATAGGGATTTATTTTTTGATGAATATGTTTTTTCACCCGTTGGAATGGATCTACAGGATGCAGTTAGCCGGAAAATCAGCTTAGATACTTTACTGGACTTTGCTTTGACACAAGGATCCCAATGGATAATTATCACTCCTCATGATATCAGGTTACCTCTTTTGCTTCGAATTCCCCTTAAATACATTATTCAGCAACATTTATACCTGCAATGATTTTGTTTTACTATATTTTTATAATTGAAATCTACTCAGAGTTAACTTGGAGAATAAGCTTGTTCCTATTGTGATGACTTAATCTACATGTGATTGAATAAGAGTGGAGACTAAAATCGTATGTACAGTGTTGAGATCACAATCTAACTTCATGTTTTGTGTATAAACAGTATGGTAAAACAAGGGGACAGAGTAAAGAAGCAACAAATGGCAGCTCCTCGATCTTGACGTGTTCTGTGGAACTCTTATATGTATATATTTGAACTTAAAGCAAGCAATATGTATGCCTTTTGGTCCTGTAATCGATCATGTTTAAGTGATTCTAATGATGATAGCCAAAATTGAATGGTACTATAGCTTTGATATGAACCATCCACGATAACCATTGCAACTATAGGTTGCATAGAATAATTTCTAAGATTCTTGCGTTTGCCACATAACCATTGATAACTTTTTGAGCTTTCATTAATACAATTACTTGTTGAAGTTGTCAATGATTGAAAATCAATACCATGTGTTGCTTTACCAATTAAGGGTAACTTTGTGTACTAGATCCTTTTATATTTTGAGCCCGCACGGATAGCTCAGTTGGTCATTGGCAAGATAAATTGGTCCAAAGTTTTAGGTTCGAATTCCGGCAACGGGTGTAAAGACCGTCTTGCTGAGAAGCTGGCTGAGATTAGACCGTGATTTACTTCCTCACTATTCTGTCGGGCCGGGGTGTGGGGGTACCTGGTGTGGGTGATTCTAACTTTTGGTCCAAGAACTTTTTATATTAGATTTTTAATGGTTAAAAAATTTAACTGGTTCGATCAATTTAATCATTAAAATTTTGAATTTTGAATTTTTTAATTTGGTTTTTAAATTTTTGGTTTAATTTATTTTAATGATTTTTGTTAAAAACTAATAAGTTTATTAATTAATTAGTAATTTAATAAGTTTTTATAAACTAAAATTAATTGATTAATTTTTATTTAATAATTTTTTATTTTTAATTATATTTAATTTTTAAATAATTTTATATCAGTTTAATATGGTTTAATTTTTTATTTTATTAATTCTATTTTGATTGAAATAGAAAAAAAAAAAGCAAAGCCTAATAATTCAAATATCCACGTATAAATTGAATTTGAAGGCGTTATGTATTGTCCCAAGAAAGAGTTGGGTGCTATGGTTTTTTGCACTTAAGTTTGAAAATGAACAGGTTGATGTGGACTTGCCATGAAACAAAGTTCCCAAGATTCGTGCACCCACTTGATATCCTATCCAAGTTTTCAAACAGCGAGAAGAAGAATGCAACCAACGGCTACTTCCTAACGGTCATGTTAAGGTCTCACATCAACTCTCCTACTTCCAATGCACATCTCTGCCCACCTTCTTCCAAATATACCCAGAAAAAGATGAAAGAATATTTATTTATAAATTTATTAATACCCCATTTCGAAAAATATCAGATTGAAACAAAAAGTTTCACAACCAAAAATTTAGTACTATTTTAATGTTCAGACACAGAATCTTAAAGAGAAGGGTAAGAGGTGTGGGAGCAACAGATAGGAAAGGCAGGTTTAGTAACTGAAATGGAAGCACTGGTTCTTATTTTCTGACACAAATGAAATGTAAGAGAAGATTAGCCACATTGAGATAGATATGAATGCAAGAAGAAGCGGAACTAACTAACTCGTAGGAACGACAATCGCCGCCGCCGCCTCAAAGACGATGTCTTTATCTGCGGAGACACCAACGCCGACCCCAATCCCACCATTGAAGAAGAGGGCACCGAGCTGGTCAGACCTTTGGCTCAAAAACACAAAACCCTTGAAGCATGTCGTCTTGGCTATGCAACTCCATTCTCTCGCTAGCCCCTCACCAACTAAAGACCCTCATACCAAGACTAAAACCCATACCTTAATCTCCAATCTGTCTAATATCGACCGTACACTTCTTTTAAACGATGATATCCTTCTAAAGATCCTATCTTTGCTACCCAGTTCCCAGAAAAGCCACAACTTTCTCGTTTGTAAGCGTTGGCTTAACCTCCAAGGACGGCTTGTACGGTCCTTGAAGGTGTTAGATTGGGAGTTTCTTGAATCTGGTCGCCTGATTACAAGGTTCCCTAACTTGAACCGAGTGGATTTGATTCGTGGTTGTATTCCTGCTCCTTATGATTCTAGTATTTGGTTAAGCCATAAGGTTCTTTCTATGCCTATTGATTCTGTGGTTTCTGGTTTTGTGCAAAATTGGAGAATTTGCGAGGAAAATTTGCTGCCTGTTGAGATTGTTGATAGAGGGCTTAGAGCACTGAGTTCTGGTTGCCCCAATTTGAGGAAGATTGTGGTTATTGGTGCTAGTGAGTTGGGGTTATTGAGTGTAGCAGAAGGTTGTTCGACTTTGCAAGAACTGGAATTGCACAAGTGCAATGACAATCTCTTGCGGGGCATTGCGGCCTGTGAGAACTTGCAAATCTTGAAACTTGTGGGGAAGGTGGATGGCTTTTACAATTCTTTGGTTTCTGATGTTGGCTTAACTATCTTGGCTCAAGGGTGTAAGAGGTTAGTGAAACTTGAGCTTAGTGGATGTGAGGGTAGCTTTGATGGGATTAAGGCAATTGGACAGTGTTGCCTAATGCTTGAGGAACTTACTCTTTCTGATCATAGGATGGGTGATGGATGGTTAGCTGCACTTTCATATTGTGAGAATTTGAAGACTTTGAGGTTTTTATCATGTAAGAGGATTGATCCTAGTCCGGGGCCTGACGAATATTTAGGTTCTTGTCCAGCCTTGGAAAGGTTGCATTTGCAGAAATGTCAATTGAGAAATAAAAAGAGTGTTAGAGCAATGTTCAAAATTTGCGAATCCATAAGGGAAATCGTTGTCCAGGACTGCTGGGGATTGGACAATGTTGTATTTAGTTTTGCTAGTGTTTGCAGGTAATCATTCTGTTCTCTCTTGTATAAGTTTTGTTCTTTTGATTAACTTGTTCCAGTGCAGTGATGTGTGAACTTGAACTTGATATCTTCTGGTACAAACTGATTCAATTGTGTCATGGTTTAAGTGGCTTAAGAAAATTTCAGGAATCTGCTAGATGATAGAATAGGTTTATCATTCTTCTTAAGAACACTAGTCGCTAACAGATTGATTCTTGCATTCAACTCGGATTTTCTGTGATTGTATCATTTTTCTTCTGCGGAAATGAAAGTGTTATTGGTTAACCATGTGTTGATGATACTCTTTGCAGGAGGGTAAAATCACTTTCTCTAGAAGGGTGTTCATTGTTGACTACCCAAGGTCTGGAATCTGTACTTCTTACCTGGAATGGGCTTCAGTTTCTTGGAGTTGAATCATGCAAGAACATAAAGGACACTGAAATCTCCCCTGCTCTTTCAACTCTGTTCTCCATTCTTAAAGAGCTGAAATGGAGGCCAGATTCCAAATCTCTTCTTGCTTCAAGTCTACAGGGTACTGGTATGGGCAAGAAAGGTGGCAAATTGTTCAAGAAGTCACAATCTTTAAAGTTTCTCTCCAATGATTAGAATCTGGCATCTTTATCATAATCACTCTTTTATTTGGTTCTTGTTCAACCGAATACCCAGTTGGTCAAGAACGCAATGTTTTTACTTTTCTGTAGTTGTATACCAAGCCAGTTACAGCATACCCCAGTAGCAGGTTAGTTTACATTAGGAAACTTGTAACCCCTACCGGAGGCAGCAGTGCGGAGTTTCCGCAATGGACGAAAGAAAGCCTGACGGATCAAAATGAATTTGATCTGTGACTTAGGCTGGCTTGAATAGACACTATGTTAAGTGCAATCCTACACTTGTTTCTGGAATTGGATGCTGAATTTCCGGGATGCATATGTATATTTTGCCAAGCAACTAATGCAATAACATTAGGTTCTCCCAATGATACAAAATATCATACTTTTTCACAAAGCTCGTTACTTATTTTTGAATTACAACGAACTTATTGTTTAATGCTTAGTTAAATTTTATATTATTAAAAAACATTTACCAATTCTTATTGTGATGGTGAAAAGAGTTGTTCCAATTCAGTTGGAACAGTAGCAAAGGTTAAAACCGTAACTAAACATGTCCTTAACCAGTTCAGTTTACCGACAAGCAGTACTTAGGATGAGATTTGAGTTTATCTTTCTCAAGTTGTCAGAATCGGACTTCTCAACGGTCTCAACGAAACTAAACATCAATTAATCGAAATTAATTAAGGTAAGTGCAAATCGAGACTTAAGCAAGAAGAACACGAGAGCAACTGGTGGTTAATGTAATCAGTGACTGTGTGCTTTGGAAGATGAAGAAAGATGAAGACTTGGCGGCGGTTTCAGCATCCGCTTCGTGGGGAGGAAGCCGTATCGATGAGGGCGTCGAAATAGAAGAAGAAGGAGGAGAAGAAGAATGCTCCGATCACTCAAAGATTGCGTCTTTTCCTGGCGTTAGCTTCTCTTCTCGCAATGCCTCCTCCAAATACGATTTTGTTAAGGTCTTTTGTGGATCATCGTTTGTTTTCTTTGTAATTGTGTCAATCGACGAACAAAGCACCATGGTTTAATGGGTTGATGTTGGTTTAACAGGTAAAGGTGTGGCTGGGTGATAACGCCGATCACTACTACGTTCTATCCAGATTCTTGCTAAGCAGAATGTTGACTGTCACTAAGGTTTTTTAACTTTTTTCTTAAACCCTTTTATATATTTTGGAATCCCTTACTGTAGTTTAAATTCTTAGCTTGAAGTTACCAAACATAAAATCCTCAACGATCGCAGTATAGTTTGAGGTGATACTGATATAGTGGCTTGATTTGGTGTGCCTTTACTTCTAAAGAATGAGGCTTTTTCAGGCCATTCTATTTGTGGGGTTTGAGTAAGATTAGTGTTAGTAAGCTTTTGGATATATGTGTTTGTGACTTGAATGATTATCAGATCCCAAATCACGTAGCTGTCAAAATTGCACTTGAACTAAAGAAGCTGCTTGTGGATAACAGCCTTCTTGATGTGTATGCCATCTCTCTTTTGTTTATCTGTTTGTTTGTTTGTTTTTCATATTTTCAGTTTTTCGAATAATTCTCTGTTTCTTGTATTTGTTCTGGCAGCTCTCAGTCTGATTTGGAAGCAAACCTATTCAAGGCATGCTTACTTCCTTCTTCTTATTATTTTGCATTGCCCAGTGAAAGTTGAGGGTTAAGTTCTATTCTGTGGGAGAAATTACGCTGTCATTTGATTTTCATGATACTGATGGAATGACTTCAGTAAATGCTAAATCATATTTGTTTATTCACAGCTTATGGAGCGGAGGGGTTATGGGGAAGAATACATCAATCGTTACAAGATGATGACAAGGTTTATTTATTTCTTATTCTCTTCCCTTCGTTGAGAATTGTCCTTTTGCCTTGGATGTCCTCTCTGAGTTATTTTAAGTATTGCAAGCAGACAATTAATATTGATTGTATTTCCTTACCTTTCTTTTTTTAAAGATTTCATCACCAAAGAGTTCCTTTGGTCATCCTTGTTTGTGGAACTGCCTGTGTTGGAAAATCTACAATAGCCACCCAACTTGCACAAAGGCTTAACTTGCCCAATGTCCTGCAGGTTTTCTTCATTCCCATAATTGTTCTGGCCTTTTCCATTCCATCTCTTATATGAAAATACAGTTGGGACTGTGATCTGATGCCTTGGACATTATGTCTTTTTTTGTGGACAGACCGAAATGGTGTATGAACTGCTGCGGACATCGACAGAGTATGTCTTTATTTTACTAAACATTGTTTTACAAACAACTCTATGCAATCTCTTGCAATTTAAAAAGTTCTGGGCTGGGAGCATTACAATGGAAATGTATTGACTGGAGCTATTTTACAATTTCTAATTGGGAAAAGGGTCATCAATGAGGAGTTTAATAAGGAGATTTTCCTTTCCATCCAGGATATATAGTTTTCTCTTTTCTGCATTATTGTTTTTTGGCTTTGGAAGCTGAAGCCTCTTGACAATATGTAGCATGTTTTCATATTGTCCATAGCCATATATTTGGTGGATTATTCAGAATTGCTTATTATCTTCTGTCTGAAATAGTGCACCACTGGCATCTATTCCAGTATGGGAACGGGACTTCAGCTCTCCTGAGGAGTTAGTGACTGAATTCTGTAGAGAATGCAGAGTTGTTCGCAAAGGTAGTAAAAAATTTGCAGTAGTATTTCCAAAAGTTTCTTTCTTCTATTTCTTTGTCTTGTGGAAAATTTCAGACTTTTCTTCTACTATTAGTGACAAAGTCTGCCAGTGATCTGTACAAGTGTGTAGGTCTTTTTCTCATTAATTAGCTGATTTAATGTTTGCCTTGTAGGTTTGGCAGGTGATCTGAAAAAGGCTATGAAAGATGGAAAGCCAATTATAATTGAGGTTTGAATAACATATTTATGGTTCTTTGCTTACAACTCTATTTTATCGTATCCATGTAATTTATTATCATGGTACTTTCTGTTTGCTTTCATACAAATTTATTGAGAACATCATGTTTGCATTAAATTGTTCGTCATATGCACTTTCAGTCCCACTTTCTATCCATGTATAACATTTGTCAATATTAGTTTTAAACATCTTGTCTTTAATAATTATGAGGACTCTAATGAATATAGAAGAGGAGCAAGTTAAAATGTTGGATAGAGGTTCTTCTTGTGCAGCATTTTTGTGTGTAGATGATTTTTCTGGTGCAATTAGAGCAAACTTTTTGAGATGTGAGACACTCTATTCCCTGATAAGGAAATATCTGCTGGAGCTTTTAAAGGAACTATGCAACAAGATCATCGAGTCCTCGAAACAATCCCACCACTGTCAGAAAAAATCTAATTCATGATATGTTTTTCCTGAATTTGACAGACTGTATCGCTCATCTAGTATTTTATGGTGTGAAAATTGATGATTACTGTTACTTCACCATAAATTTTTCCTACTATATCTTTTCATCATTTTTCTCATTCTCTGCTTTCTCTGCTTAATTCTGATAATCATGCTCCGCTGTGTTGACTGATCCACATGGTTCTTAAAAACTTGTAGGGGATACATTTGGACCCAAGCATTTATTTAATGGATGAGGAAAATAAGTTGGAAAAGAACAAAGAAAAAAGCTCGGTGTCTGTGACATCTGAAAACGATCCTTCTAGACAAACATATAATAATTCTACAAACATTGGTGGGTATCTCGACGAAAATGGCAACTGCATTGATACTAATTTGAATTCAGTAGTGAAATCTGGAGATCAGTTGAATAAGCCCTTGGATTCCCAGGAAGCTATTGATGCCGCAGAAAGTCTTCCAGACAGCAAAGGTGATTCTTACTCTGTGTTTGGGTTTTACTTATCTGTTTGGAAGGATTTAGAAATCGTTGTTTCTATAAGAATGTCAGGGATATATGCAAAGAGTGTGATGTTAGGGTAGCAACTTTCTTGTAATCTTCTTTTTTAACAGTACTGCAGAGTTTGTTAACTGCTTTTTGATCATGCAGGTGAAATTACTAAAGATTCTGAAGGACATGGAAATAATCCCATGAGAAAGGAAAAGTCTGGTGCTGAACCAATAATTATACCTATAGCTCTAAAGATGGCCCCGTTTGATCATAAGGTCGGTCCTTTACATGTGCAAAGCTTAAGCTAATTATTTTTTCTTTTTTCCTCATTGTGCTTTCTTTATGCAGGCATTACTTGATGAGTGGATCTCAACACGAATGTTTAATGATAAATGCCAAATCAAAAGTAAAGAAAGGTTGATTGCCAATTTGAAAACGATTCAGGATTACTTGTGCTCTTTTGAGTCCCAGGTGTGATTATTCTGCTATTCAAGTCAGCATCTCTTTGTTTTTGCTTTTTTTAACTTCACACCAACATCTCGTTTTGTTTTGCTTATTTTGTTCAAGGAATGATATATACTGAAACAGAGAAGGGTTTTTTTAAAGTAACGTTGAAGATTTACTTAAAAATAGAGTATGAAGTATATATGTTTTTAGTTTTGGTGTTATTATTTTCTTGCTGTAAACCTTCTCATCTCGTCATGATCCCTTAAAAGTGTTTTTGTGCGGGGTGGGGAGCAGGGTTTAACAGTTGTCAATATCTCAGCAACAACATTCCCTCAAACTCTGGATTGGCTGCATGGATATCTTCTTCAGGTACTTTCCATGTCAGGACTGTAGTATTTCACTTCAATACCATGATGGTTATCTGCAATGTATGCCTTCAAGCTTTATTTGGTTGGATCCAAGAGCTACCCTTGTTATTCTGCTTCCATACCCTTGTTATTCTTCCTTAGTATCACTCCTTTTTTTCTTTTCTGTTAAGACAATTTCAGTTTAAAGTTTTTTATTGAATTTCTCCTTTATTGATGTTCTTTTATGAAAACATCTTACGATGATTGCTATTTTACATTTTTTACTATTTTACATTTTTTACATTCACATCATGATAATCAATAGGCGTAGTCCGTCTTTGTTCTTGTATGTTGAATTATGTGACATTCAACTTTTTAAGATCATCCCTACTGCACACTGCCAGCAGGCCTTCTGGTTTCGTTATATATCTTACTCTGTTGTATAAATCTTTCCTTCCTAACACCTTTCGTCTTCCAGTGCATTGAGCAAGGCATTTCATCAGTTTCAAATGGAAACAGTAAGCAGCAACCTGAGAGTTAGATTACCTTCAGATGTCAGCTTGGACTGAGAGGTAAGAAGTGGATCTTTAACAATTTGCTTACAGATACTTGTAGGTGTGCAATTGCTCTTGTGCTTATTCACATAAACGTATAAAGTGATTCCAATCATCTGGATCAATTTGCCAGCCTGACCAGTCAGTTCCGTTTTGGTTTATTTATCTACATAAGCATTATTTGCATGTTTTCTATCTTTATCGCATATGATGTCTAGCCTTTGTTTCATTCGTATGTAAATATGTTGTGGCCCTTGATGCAGTGGTTGGACAATGGGAAGAAATTAGAAGGATAAAGTAAAGCTGAAACAAGTGAAAACAAGTTTATGAGCAGACCATTTCTTTCATGATGATGCGGCGGCCTTACCTGACAAAACTACTTTTCGGTTTCGATGCCTGGAATAAGTGTAATCTTATAGAGTATATAATTTGCCAATGCAGCTAATTCTCCACAGTGCTATATATACTCCTTTCTTAGTGATCGTACCGTTGTTACTCTTGTGATTTGAGCAAGAAGGTCTTTGATAGTTACATATAAACCAGACCATTTTGTAGCCCATTTTGCAGTTCTATATTCCTCAATAGTTACCACGTGTGGTTGACTGGTGCTTGCTAAGATTTGCTGCTTAGAATTCCCAGTGAAGAACCAGAGAAAAGATGTATAATGCTTTTTACTTGTTTACAAGTTACATTTCCTGTCTGAAGACAGTGACATAACTGATTTGTCATTTCATTAGAGGACTAGAATCTAATAAAATGGATATGGATTAGTAGCCAATAACAGGCTGGCAGATACAAAGGAAATCATATCATCAATCATATCTCATCGTCCCACAGGTCTTCAAGTGTCCTGTAAGGACTAGTTGTATGGTTACATAGGAATTCCCCTCGCATTATCTTCATCTCCTCCAACCTATCGATCTCAAGAATGTCTTGATCATCCAAACTGACGTCAAATGCCCCCATGTTTTCCTTCATTCTACTCTGATTAAAGCTCTTCACTATCACACTCGATCCTTTTGACAATCCCCATTTTAGGGCAACCTGAACAAATTTCATTGCAGAATACGTACACATTCAGTCAATGGTACCGATCAAATATCAACAGGTGAAGCTTGAACAAAATGAAAAACAGTTTCTTGCTAGGTACCTGTGCAGGAGTTGCATTGTGCTTGTTAGCTATAGATTGTATGATAGGATTTTCGACCACAGCTGTAGAACCCCACGAATTTCCAGGACCACCAAGTGGTGAATAGGCACTTACATGGATCCTGTAGTCTCCACACGCCTCCCGGAGCTTGCTTTGCTTCCACATTGGATGCATTTCCACCTGCAATGTAACATTACACGTAATTAGACCATAAGAAAATATTGTTGAATTTAGTGATAGAAAATAGAAACGTCAATCAGCCAAATCCTGTTTTTCTAGGCCTCAGTCTTCATGTTTGGAGTCAAATTTCAGGATTCAGGCCTGGAAAGTTTTTTTCTGTTGACTTGGAGTCTTGAAACCATTTAATTCAAAATGCTCTTTTGTACTATTAACAACCAGAAAGTTCAATTCCAAGCTCTTTGCCTTTCAGGTTCTGAATGCAATTAAGATGGTTAGCTACCTGATTGACCGCTGGAGTTACTGAAGCAAATCCTGACAACCACTGAATCTTCTTGCTGGAGAAATTGCTAACGCCAATACACCTACACAAGCCCAACTCCAAGCATTTCTCCATTCCAGCCCATGTAGACTCCAAATCCAATTTCTCAAAATCTTCTTCATTAGGCAGAGGATAACAAGCCCATGGCTTCAACTTAACTGGCCAATGCACCAAATACATGTCCAAGTACTCCATGCCCAAGTTCCTACGGATTAAGAAAATGAAAAAAAGATCTGGGTTAGATCTGTTTATGTAAACGAAGAAGATTGTAATGGAATAATGCCAAAATCCTAGCTGATTTCCTAGGCCATAATCTTGCTACTTAGACCTCTAAATCACACACCCACATGCACTTTCAAGCTTATCTGCATCAAAATCTGCACCTAAGATTTGGTTTCATATATATATGTGCTCGAAGCTCGATTTCGATACTGATATGCTCTACATATATTCGATCAGATTCGGATATCATTGCTGCATATGCTGGACAAATCTTCCATTGCCGTCATCACCGTACTGTACTATCAGAGTACAACGATTTCACAGATATCTGCTAAACTTTTTCCAGTTTCATTTACAGGTTGGATTTGTTAAGGCGATCAAACTGGAGAATATTCAAGTTTCTGATGAATTGGAAAAAAACTTATATTCCAATCAAACATTTCGTTCTTACTTGAGAGTTCTCTTGAGAGCTGCAACAGGATCGCTATGATCGCTACTCCATAGTTTAGACGTCACAAACACATCGTCCCTGTCAACTACTTGGTTACGAATTGCCTCTGTCAATGCACTTCCAACAGCTGGTTCTGAACCATATATCTTTGCTGTGTCAAAATGCCTGTAACCCATCTGCATTACAAACAAAACAAACCCAATGTCTTGTTTAAGAACGAAACCTACAACTTACTGCAACCCAATAACAATCACAAGTTGCATGCACGTTCTTGTTAACTAATGTACCAGATATAATCTGGAAAGAGAGCTGCAATGCCCCTGAAGAGCAACAATGGATGTCGAATTATCTAACAACCCCAACACCCCCCACATGAAACAAGAAATGGAGGAAAAAAAAAAGAGCAGAAAACAAACGTACCTTCAAAGCTGCATGAACTGCCTGTTCTGTGACGTCCCTGTCATTCTCAGAGGAGTAAGTGCCCAGCCCAAGCACTGGCATTTTAATCCCACAGTTCAAGCGAACTTGGTTGTTCTTCATCTCTCTGTTTCTCACTTTTCTGTACTTGAACCACACTATCACAGTCACAGACACGGACACGGACACACCTTCATATATATAGACCTGATCTGAAGTCAACTCCATTAACGAACATAACATAGGTGTGTCAAGCTCAGTACTTGTTTTAATAATATAATCATACATATCAAAGCAAGGGATCTTCCATGTCTCTTGGGATTTTACCTGGACCAAATTTTTATTTTTATTTTTATTTGCATTTAATGCCTTTAAAAAATATATATTTGCTTTTGAAATATAAAATTATTATGTTTTGACATTGAGAAAAGTCAAGCAATTTTTAATATATATATATATATAATTATATTATATTTTAATCTTTAAGTTACTCGCATAGCATGACTCTTCCAAGGTTGACTTTTATTGTGAAAGTCAATAGGGAATACCTGTATTTGTTGCTTGTGATGCATGCATTATGTTCTATAAAGATTTGGCCGGCGCCAAAATAATTCTAAATTTCTGCTTCCTTTTTTAATTTTTTATTAACAACTTAATTAAATTAACTTAATAGGACCAACAAGTACAAGGGAAGAGGTAATTACACAAAATTACCATTTTTTAAAATAATATGGTATAGTTTTTATTATTATAAATTCAATATGGTATCATTTCAAAGTGAACAGATCTGTTGTTCCTATTTTGTTGTGCCCAGTGCTCAAACCATCGCAACCATCCAATGGGAACAGCAGATTTGAAGCTCATTTCCAAGAATTCATGAATAAACAAATTAAAAACTATACAATATTATTAAGATAAATTAAAATATCAAAAACTCTAATTTAAGTGTGTTTTATATTTTTAATTTATTAAATGTTAAAATTTGTTCGTATAATATGTTACAATCATGTGATAAAATAGACTAATCACGTTTTTAATGTCGAGCTATTTTTGATAAAAATTTAAAAATTTAAGTAATTTAGCATTCCATTCCTTTTTAATGTTCAAGATATTATTATAAAATTTAGTAAATTTTAAATTTTTATAATTAAACCAAAAATATATAAAAAGTCAACATAATACTAAGGATGCCCATGAGCTTGTTTCTCTAATTTTTAAAATTAAAATTATAAAATAATATTTTTTTAATTAAGTCTGAGCGTGAATTATCAAAATTCAAGCTTACTTGAAACCTAACTTTTTTAAGTAAAATGATATAATTTTATTTAGAAAAGTTGTAACTCGAATTGAGCTGAACTTGATTTAACCTATAGGTCGACTCATTAAAAACACTTGATACAATAATTTCTAATATATTTAACCATAATTTTTATATGGGATTAGGAGAAAAAAATCCCTTTTTTTATATCTTCTTTTTTTACGACTTTCAAGATTAAAGTGTCTAAAATCCTAATTAGTTATAATTTATAATGGCATTGCAAGTGCAATGTATCATAGAAATTATAATATTATTTAATAAATACGTACAATCTTTTTTATATTATAGCAATTTTTCTATTATTTAAATAAAATTAAACAAACACAAGTAACTGATTAACCGTCTAATGCATTAAGTTGTAGAAAAACAGTTGCTTCATGAGTAAAGTCAACTCCTAATTACCAAATATAGAGAAATGAAGCCGCCCACAAAGTAACTTATCAATAATGATACACATTTGACCTCTATTTAGTAAAATTTAGTAAAATTTGAATTTTTATAATTAAACCCAAAAATATATGGAAAGTTAACATAATATTAGGGATGCCCATTAGATTCTCTCTAATTTTTTAAATAATTTTTAAAAATTAAAATATAAAATAACGACTTTTTTAAATTAAGTTTGAGTCTGAATTGCCAAAATTCAGAGTACCGTATCAATTACAATACACATTTGACCACTATTTATGCAATTACAGCTATAGATGACACGTGCAAAAGATTAGAATAGCAAACTATATATTTTGCATTTCTTAATAATTGGGCGTATCATAATAACTAATAATTAAAAAACTGAATCGATTTAGTTGATTTAATCGTAAAAGATTTAAATTGGCCAATTTTTTAATTTAATCTTTAATTTTTAATTTAATTTACTTTAACAATCCTTCAAATATATTTTAAATTATTCACTTTGATTCAATTTTTAACTAGTTTTACGACAGTCTAATATAGGTTAAAACTTTAAACATTAAATCTCTTGTTTTACTAGTTTAACTTCCAATCCAATTTATAAAATATTAGTAATAACTCATAAATGATATATTTTGAATATTTAATCAAGCAGGGAATCATATTCAAAAAATAAACTTGATTTAACTAGTATTTAAAAATTTTCTATGTCTTTGTTAAAGATGATATTTTTACTAGGACCAAACCTGACCCAATCAAAATCAACAAGTTCGGTCAAAGTTTATTAGGTTTTGAGTCCGACTCGAGCTTTTTTCTTTAAATTTTTTGTACTTCAAGCTAAGCGTAGGCTACTTGGCTTAGATCAATTCAACACTCAAAATGTTCAAATAAAAATAATAGAAATTGGTCCGATCTTAAATATAATTTTTTTAGTTAAGTTCGAGTTTACTTAACCTAATTCTAAATATAAATAACTAGAAAATGTTTCATTATTTAAGTTTTGAAAACCTAAACTCTAATTTTTAAATAAGTTTAGAAAGTTTGAAATTAAGTTTAACTTTGAGCAGGTCAAATTTTATTTTTTTAAATAAAATAATATCAACATAATCGGTGTACAGAACTCTCCACTTTACGAGAGTTTAGAAAAGGTCATAATATACACAGTTTTTTTTTTATATTTTTAAAATGATGCTATTTGAAACCTTATTCGATTCTCGATTAATTTACCTATTCAGTTTAGATTGAATGCGACTGTTTTTTCCCCCCCTACACATTAGAGGTAAGCCACACCAGTTACATCGTCCCTTGTGACTACTTTGCATCTTTTGTTTTCTGAATAGCTAAGTAACCTTAACTTAAAGAAATATATATAAAGGCTTTGACTTCTTAACAATTTGCTTGATGAACTACTCATAGAGATGTAATTATGGGTTTCCATACTTTTTAATGTACTTTATATTTAATATTCAAATACACGTAATAAAAATATTAAATATAAATTAATCAAATATTATTAATATGATAACTCCATACTTGAATTAATTAAAAATTTTATTAATTCAGTTTTACACGTGTTTAGTCGTTATTTATAAGTTAAAATCTAAAAAAGGTAGTTTTAAAAAACTACAAAGGACTTGACTTGTAGACAAGATTTGGGGGAACATTCGACCAAGAATGCATATTATAAGAGATGTTGACGATGATAAAGATGACGATAAAGATAACGACGGTGGCACCGCACGAATTGAAGGGTCATAATACACCGTAGAAATAAAAATTGCAATAATATATTTATCTATTACATTGAATAATTATATTCATAATCAGAATAGACAGAAAAATATTTGAAAAGTGACGATTACTCGATACAGAACTTCGAAAACATAAAATCTTTATATACTCTACACCAAAAAATATATTCTCCTTTCAATATTTAATATAGCTTTGATTAATTTAAAGAACCTTTCTTCAAATATCTATTTTCTCTTGTGTCTTTTTGCGTATATAACTTTTATATATAAATGAAAAGCAACATACATGTGTACATGTTTTACTCTCCTGTACGTTGCATATTTCATGCCCTCCAAATTTGTTTTTGTATCTTACTTTGTTATACACGGCACACCAACAACAAAAGAAGAAGTCACAGTGCTTTTTTTTATACTATTCTTTCTTTTTGTTTCATGCAGGTTATCTGCACAAAAAAAAGAAAACAACGCATCTCTTCGTTGTAATAGGTTTTTTTCATAAAGCCAACGAAAACAACGTTTACTCACAACGTTAGTTTCGTTTTTTTAAAAAATTAATTAAAAAATTATTATTATTTATAAAATAAAACTATTTTATTTTATTATTGTTTCTAAAATGAAATGAAATGAAATAACTTTATTTTATTCATTTATTTTCTACAAGAAAATTTCCAATATTAATTATATTTTCTGTGCTAGCAAAAAATATAATAATATGCCATATAGATTATTTAATAAATTAT
>JAOQMP010106486.1:0-14554 GCA_027563575.1 Erythroxylum pedicellare
AAAGTCCTTATGATCTATTAGCTCATGTGATCTGAATGAATGATAATTGGTGAAATTGCAAGCCTATGGTAGTGCAACATGTTAGAGAGAGATTTGAGAGAAACATTTTTTCCTCAAACACTTGAGTGTAAGAGCGAAATCCATGAGAAGAATTCATTTTGCTTTCATGTTTGCTTTTAAACAATGATGTCATATTTTGACTTTGTTTATTTGCATTGGTGAAAAGCAATTATGATATATGTTGCAACTTAAGTCTTACTGGCCAAGTTAATGGATTGTGTGTAATTGATCTTATGAAGGATGAATTAACTGAGTGTAGTGGTTTGACATGTTTGCTCGAGGGTGAGCAAAGGTTTGGTGTGGTGGAATTTATTAGTTTTTAATGAAACTGGAAAGATAACTAAAGCCAGATGTGGTCCAATACTCCAATGGTACATTGTAGATCCATATAGGGATGTGTTCTTACTTTACCTCTTATATGTTTGATCTTGGTTGCCATATTTTCAAAAGAAGCGGTTTATTAAATACATGCCACGATCCTGCTTCAAATACTTTCTTAGCATCCTCTAAGTGAGTAAACTTAAAAAATAAAATGTATTCAGCATTGACAAGAACCTCTTGTAAACCATTCTTTCTTTAGTTATTGAAAGCCCATTATTTTAGGGAAGGAAACTTTTCTTTCAAGGAAGAAATCAAAAATTAATTATCGATTTCCATCTTTGCGCTCCAACATTTATAATCTCAAAGTAAGTGAAACTATCCTATATTTAACAGCTTCATTTGTGGGCAAAAGTTGAGATTAGTCTCTAGCCTATAATCCCTTAAAACTTGCACCCATAATCTTTTAGTGAAGTCTCCACTAGGTTGAACATCGAGGAGAGGGCTTTTGGATGAAGAAAGGTTAGCCTAAGTGGAAGAGTTTAGAGGTGGAAAATTACCCATGACAAGGTTAGATGTTGGAGTTATGTAAATATATTGCCCTAGAAAGCAAGTGTATTTACATATAACTTAATCTTCTTCCAGTTACATTTGTAATGAAAATATTTATTATTAATAAAATAAAAGAGTTTGGTTTTGTTTGTATAAGCATTATATAACTAGTCATAAGGTATTGGTCCCCGCTTTCGGAGCCCAACATTCGGAGTCATAAAACGTGAGCAAACACATTTCTTCAACTTCTGGATGGATTTTGGGAACCCTTAACCAGAATTACAATTGGAATTCTTCAAAAAATTTGCTCTCCATTGTCTTCGAATTCTAATGACATAAAAAATCATTCAATTTGGAGGTCGGATAACAAATTTATGGCCGAAAGAATTAAACAATGTTTTGTCCTCAATCATATTGAACCTATTTTAGGACAATAGGCATAAATTTCACTAGAGATATCATATTAAGGGTGTCCTTAGACGGTTTGAAAGAGAACCTCCAGATCTACAACTTTTATGAGACTTTGAGGATGGATTATGTTATCTAGAGGGTCCAAATTGAACCAGATGATAGCTTAGACAATGGGTCAGACAAAAGGCTTCAGTCTAAGGCCTATTTTGGGACAATTAGCGTAACTTTATATAAAGATGTCGTACCAAGGAAATTATTAGATTGTTTGAAATAAATCTTCTATATCTATAACTTTTATGCAGATCTTAACGATATATTTTATCGTCTAGAGGTCAAAATTGAGCCAAACAAAAGGTCAAATGATAGGCTTCAGTCTAAGACCTATTTTGGGACAATTGACATAACTTTCTCTACAGATATTAGACCAAGGTTATTTTTAGACGGTTTGAAAGAGAACTTCTAGATCTACAACTTTTATGAATACCTTGAAGATAGATTCTATCATCTAGAGGGTCTAAATTGAACCAGACAATATGGTCAGACGAACCCAGATGAAAGGACAGATGATAGGCTTCAGTCTAAGACCTATTTAGGGACAATTGTCACTTCTTTCTCTAAAGATACCAGACTAAGGTCATTCTTAGATGGTTTCAAATAGGACTTCAAGATCTACAACTTTTATAAAGACCTTAAAGATAGATTTTGTCATCTAGAGGGCCAAAATTGGACCAAACGAAAGGCCAGATGATTCAGACTACAGTGAATCAGACGATAGGCACTAAATGAAAGGCACCAAATGATAGGGTTCTACAGGGTCTTCCTCACATCACCAAAAGTTCTGAATCACTAACTACACTCTCCAGAGCATCTCCACTTATAAAGATCATAACTTTCAACTCTGATGTTCAAAAATTACATACTATATACCGTTGGAAAGCTAGAAAGATAAGCTACAACTTCCTAGAAGAGAACTTTGTCTAATTCAACCTAGATTAATCCATATTTTCTCCTGAATTCATAACACAATTTTTCCCCTATGGAAGACTTGAAATATGAAATGTACAACTACAAGAGAAACATGCACATAAACATTCGAAACTTCTTAATCCATTTCTAAATCAAATGAAGTTCATACATAGCTTTAGTTACATATCAACATTCTAATCAAAGGCTTAACACAAAATACAAAATACATTGGATGTTTAATGTTTAATATGCTTATAAAGCTATCTATAAGTCTAGTCACTAGTTTAGTTGTAAAAATTTCTAACTATCTTGGAGTTTGTCCCGATGCCTTGCAAGGATTGCTAAGCTTCTTGTTTTGCACCTGAGGAGTGGAAAAATATTAGGTTGAGCTACACGGCTCAGTGGCTAACATATTTATAGCCATTAGCAATTGACAACAATATATATATATATATATATAAATCCAGTAATTCAAGCATTAATCAATATAGCTTAAAACTCATAACATATAACACTCAAATGCATCATACTTGACAATTTAAAGATGCAATGCACAAATAAATAGCTTGAGGGTTCTATGGAAACAAAATGGAGAAATTGAAATTTACCTCATGAATAGAATGAGTCCAATTTCGGAGCTCATATGCCACAAGCGGGCAGCCGGGAGAAGGCTCTTGTCAACGTGAACGTTATGAACAGAATGGTTCCACTGTTGTCCAAACAAAAGCACATATTTGTTTTCTCATATACTCATACTTTCATGCTTTGTCTTTTTTTAATTTAATACAAAATTTCATGACCTCTTTCGAGGTATAATATAGTCACATTTCATCATGCATTTTCAACATTTACAAACAAG
Source organism: Erythroxylum pedicellare (assembly GCA_027563575.1). Classification (NCBI taxonomy): domain Eukaryota; kingdom Viridiplantae; phylum Streptophyta; class Magnoliopsida; order Malpighiales; family Erythroxylaceae; genus Erythroxylum; species Erythroxylum pedicellare. The sequence continues at coordinate 3,167 of JAOQMP010106486.1, forward strand.
TCAATTTCAACAAATCAATTCCAATCAATCCAACATACACACATAGACAAGAATTTGCCTAATTACACTATACCCATAAATATATTACCCACCTAATTAGCTTGCAAAAATCCAATTCAAGCTTGCCTTTCCCTTGCTCTTGGGTAGGATTCTCTTAGTTTCCTAAAACAACCAAGATTCCATTCAAGACAACATTCTAATAAAATTCATAAACTTCAAAAATCACAAAAATTGCAATAAATACAAATTAAGCTCAAAGCTAGCCTACCCATAGTCCATCTAGGTTAGAAAACCCAAGACCTAGTTTAGAAACCCTAAAATCAATTGGGTCCTCGTAATTCATCTTCTTCTAACATAAACCTTTCATTCTCTACACAAACTCGTTTCTCTCTCTAACTCCTTCATCCTCAACACAACTCATTTCTTTAATAAAGTAAGAAGAAAAGATGGTTAACTTACTTTGACAAGCTTGATTTCTTTTCTTTTCCTCTTTCACTAAAACCTCTCTTCTTTTCTCTTATTTTCGCTTTTCTCTTCTTTCTCTCCCTCAAATCACATTTTTCCCTTTTTAAAAGAACAAGACAACATGTCATCTTCCATTTCTACCCTTAATGTGTGTGCAAAGTCCATTTTTCCCTTCCTTATAAGCCTTAGGTCTTTTGTGCTTAAGTGATCTTCCAAAAATATCTTTGAACACCCTTATTACCTTAGTAGTTTAATTCCCTTAATCCATACAATAAATCCTTCTAACTTTGACATAATAATAACTCCAAAAATTAAATCTATCAAAACCTCATAATACATTTAAATCATGCTTGACTTTTAAAAAAATTCGACGTCCAACAACTCTCCCCCTTTAAAGAATTTTATCCTCAAAATTCTTACTTGAGACATTGAAGAGGTGTGGATACTTCTCCCTCATGACCTACAAGGGTTCCCACGTGGCCTCTTCGGTAGAATGATTCTTCCATAGAACTTTAACCAGCTTCACAGTCTTGTTTCTCCCTTTCCTTTGAATCCAGGATCTCCACCGGTTTCTTCTCATACGTCAAATCCTCCTTTAACTGGACCTTTGAAGGTTGAACTATATGTGAAGGATTAGATCGGTGCTTCCTTAACATCGATAAATGGAAAACATTGTGAATCTTAGACAACTCCGGTGCCAAAGCTAACTTATAGGCTGAAGCCCCAATCTTCTCGTTGATCTCATATGGGCCTATGTATCTTAGACTAAGCTTGCCCTTCTTACCAAATCTCAAAACTCCTTTCCGTAGAGAAGCTCTAAGAAACACTTTGTCTTCAACTTCAAATTCCATCTCTTTTCTATGTGCATCTGCATAACTCTTCATTCTGTCTTGAACTACTTTAATTCTCTATTTCACCAATTTAACCTTATCAACCGTGACTTGCACCAATTTAGGCCCTAAAAGCCTCCTTTCACCTTCCTCAGCCTAACGAATAGAAGTTCTACACCTGCTACTGTACAAAGCTTCATAAGGTGCCATCTGAATTCCTGAGTGATAGGAATTATTATAAGCAAAATTCGATTAAAGCTAAATGATCATCCCATGAGTCTTTGAAATCCATAACACAAGCTTTCAACATTACCTCCAAGGTACGTATTGTCCTATCTGATTGTCCATCAATCTGTGGATGGAAAGTTGTACTAAAGTGTAACTTAGCTCCTAGAGCCTCTTGTAAGCTTTCCCAGAATTTGGAGGTAAACCTGGGATCTTTATCTGAGATTATCGAACTTGAAATCCCATGAAGCCTAATTATCTCATCTATAAATTTCTTGGCAAAAGCATTCAAAGAATCTGTCTGTTTAATTGGCAAGAAATGTGCTGACTTTGTCAGCCTATCAACAATTACCCATATTACATCACACTTCCGGCTAATCCTTGGCAATCCCATCAAGAAATCCATCATAATCTTCTCCCATTTTCATTCTGAAATCGACAGAGGTTTGAAGCTTGCTTGAAGGTGCCTAGTGTTCAACCTTGACTTGCTGGCACACTAAGCATCTTTTAGCATATTCTACAACTTCTTGCTTCATTCATTTCTACCAAAAATGCTCCTTCAAATGTCCATACATTCTAGTATTTCCTAGGTGCAATGCATAAGGTGCATTATGTGCCTCATCAAGAGTCTCGTCTTTCAACTCTTACATATCGAGAATACACAATCTATTTCCTACCACCATCAATCCATCTTCTCTGATATTTATTTCAAAAGGTTTACCACTTTTAGTCTCTTCTCATAGCCTACTAAAATATTCATCCAGTTCTTGCAATTCTTTAATCTTCTCATTCAAGACTAACCTCACTCTAAAGTTAGCCAATACACAATCGAATTTGGTTTGTCTCAATGTTGCCCTGAGTTTGGCTAATTCCTTAATAAAGGAAGATACACTATCTCCACATGTGCCACAGTGGACTTCCTACTCAGTGCATCTGCTACTACGTTAGCTTTTCCCAGGTGGTAATTTATCATCAGGTCATAATCTTTCAACAGCTCTAACCAATTCTTTGTCTCAAATTTAACTCCTTTTGGCTCATTAAATACTTAAGACTCTTGTGGTCTATAAACACCTTGGTGGTGACTCCATATAAGTAGTGTCTCTATATCTTCAATGCAAAAATTATGGCAGCTTACTCCAAATCATGCATAGGATAATTCATCTCATAAGGCTTTAATTGCCTATAAGCATAGGCAATCACTTTATCCTTACATCAACACACAATCTAATCCCTTCCTTGAGGCATTGTTGTAAATTGTGTATCCGTCACTACCCGAAGGCAAAGTCAAAACCAGTGCAGCTGTAAACTTGTTCTTCAATTCCTCAAAACTGCTCTGACACTCCTCTGTCCATAGAAATTTCTGATTCTTCCTTGTCAATTTGGAAAGTGGAGCTGCTATCATGAAAAATCCCTCCACAAACCTTCTGTAATACCCGACTAATCCCAAGAAACTTCTCACTTCAGCTAAATTCTTAGTTGCTTCCCATTTTACAATCGCTTCTACATTCCTCGGATCCACATGTACTATTTGTTATGAAATCACATATCCAAGAAATGTCACTTCCTTTATCCAAATTTCACATTTGTCAAATTTGGCATATAACTCATTCTTCCTCAGTGTCTCCAAAGAAATTCTTAAATGTTCCTCATGCTCCTTATCACTTTTAGAATAGACCAAAATATCATCAATAAAGACAATGACAACTTGGTCTAAGAACGGCTTAAAGACTCTATTCATCAAGTCCATGAAAGCTGTGGGTGCATTCGTCAACTCAAAAGGCATGACCAAGAACTCAAAGTGGCTATACCGTGTTCTAAAAGTAGTCTTTAACACATCGGACTCCTTTATCCTAAACTGGTGGTAACTCGATCTCAAATCTATCTTGGAAAAGACCTTTGCTTCTTGCAACTGATCAAACAAGTCATATATCCGTGGGAGCGGATATCCATTCTTGATAGTGACATAATTGAGCTTCCTATAGTCCACACACATTCTCAATAATCCGTCTTTCTTCTTCATAAAAAAGATCGGAGCTCCCTAAGGTGAAGAACTCATCCTAATGTACCCTTTTTCCAACAATTCTTCTAATTGCTCCTTAAGCCCTTTAAATTCCGTCAGAGCCATTCTATAAGGCGGAATTAATATTGGCATTGTGCCTGGAAAAAGCTTAATGAGAAATTCAATTTCCCTTAGTGGTGGTAGTCCTGGTAATTCCTCAGGAAAGACATCCGAGAATTCCATGGTTACAGGAATTTCTTCCAACTTTCTCCCATTTTCCTTTGTGTCTACCACATAGGCCAAAAATGCTTCACACCCTTTCCTTGTCATTCTCTCTGCCATCAAAGCCGAAACAATTCTTTTTGAGCTAAATTTTCTATCTCCCATAAACATCACCTTTCTTCCATTATCCAACTCGAACTCCACTGTCTTCTGTTTGCAATCTAAGTTGGCATTATATTTCTCTAAGATGTCCATACTCAAAATCACATCTAATCCTCCCATCCTCAATGGCATTAGATCCACCACTAATTTTTCTCCTCCAATATGTATCTCACAGTCTCTATAAACTTGTCTAATAATGATATACTGACCGATTGGAGTACTCACTATCAAAAGAGTATCCAATAGGCTCAAATCTCTACCATACATAATTCTACTAGATGAAACAAAAGAGTGAGTAAAACCCGAATCAATCAAAACAATTACATCATCATCAAATAATTTAATCATATCAGTCATAACTTCTGGAGCTGTCTCTGCATCCTTCCGTGTCATTGCAAATACTCTAGCTGGTGCTTGCCCCTTGGTCTTCCTGAAGGATTCACCCTCCTAGCTGTATCAAAGCCACCCACTTATGTTGCACTCTTGTGCCCCACTGTCTTAGTTCTCTTCGAAGTTTGCATCTGTGTTCCCTCTCTTCTTGCATACCGAGGACACTCTCTAGCCATATGCCCCTTCTCTCCATATTTGAAACAAGCTCCAATCATCCTGTAGCATTCCCCTCCATGGAACTTGTCGCAATGATCGTACTTAGGTACAGAAGACTTATCCCCTTCTCCTCTTCTACTGTCTCCCACCGTTGAGGCTTGATGAGAAACAATAGAAGTCCTCATAGGTCTAGGCCCACTTGCACAACTGCTCCTCTCTTCAAACTGCATAGGGAGAGTCCTGGCACTCCTCTCAGGCATAAAAGTACCACCTCCTCTCTTGAACTGTTCTCTCCCTTTTCTCTTTTTGTTCACGACGTTCTTTATGTTCTCAATGTTCTCAACCCTCAGAGCCGCTTCAATCAGCTGTTGAAAATCATAAAATTCTGCACTACCATTTTCTCTTTGATATCTAAATGCAACCTCGATTCAAACCTGCAACACTTAACCGCCTCACTCATCATTGTCTTTATTGCATACCGGGATAGCTACGTAAACCGACACTTATACTCACTCACCATCGTTTCCCTCTGGGTGAGACTCAGAAACTCTCTCCACTTCTACTAAATATACACCTCAGACGGGTACTTCTTCTTATAAACAGCTAAGAAGTCCTTCCATGTCAACACTGTCGGTCTCATCTGGCTCCTTAGCACACCCTCCCACCAATGTAGAACATCTCCCTGTAGTAAGCTTATAGCGTACACAACTTTCTCATCATCCTCATAATCCATCTGATCCAGTATCCTCTCGGTCTTTCTCAACCAAGTCTCGGTTTCTTCTGGATCTATTGTCCCATAGAAATCCACTGCCCCATACTTTCTGAGCTTATCAAACTGTTTCCCCTTCTTAAATGGGGCCAGAATAGAAGATTGTGGCATCTGGCCCATAGCTTGAGCAAATGCCTAAAACATCCTTGGATATAATGGAGTAGGCACTTGCTCCTGTGGAAGAGGAGACTTCCGCGTCTGTGATCGAACGAGCTCACTACCTTACCCTACAGAAGCCTCAGCATTCCCTGAGGCTACAGACTCATCAGTACTCTCCTCCCTTAGCAAAAAGTCAAGTGCAATCAATCCTTGAAATACTCCACATGTCCTTCTACGAGGTGGCATCTTACTCCTTCGATGTAAATACTAACGATTAGCTTACATTTCATTTTAAAATCCCAATCCCTACATGTATGCATGATATGTATGTCACTTAATTCAATTTAATTAATTCACAATGCAACCAGTAATCACATAGCATAACAATTCATCCTACTATGCATTCTAAGCATAGAAAAAACCTAAGCTCTGATACTAAATAATGTTGGTCCCTGCTTCTGAAGCCTAACATTCGGAGTCATAAAACGTGAGCAAACACATTTCTTCAACTTCTGGACGGATTTTGGGAAACCTTAAACGGAATTACAATTGGATTTCATTAGAACATTTGTTCTCCATTGTCTTAGGTTTCTAAGGACATAAAAAATCATTCAATTTGGAGGTTGGATAACAAAGTTATGGATGAAAGAATCAAACAAGGTTTTGTCCTCAATCATATTGAACCTATTTTGGGACAATTGGCTTAACTTTCACTAAAGATATCTGATTAAGGTTGTCCTTGGATGGTTTGAAGAGGCCTTCTAGATCTAAAACTTTTATAAAGATCTTGAGGATGGATTTTGTCATCTAGAGAATCAAAATTGAGCTAGACAATAGGTAAGACGATGGGTTAGATGAAAGGCTTCATTCTAAAGCCTACTTTAGGAAAATTGGGCTAACTTTCTCTAGCGATATCGGAACAAAGTCATTCTTAGACATTTTTAAAAAGCACCTCTATAAATACAACTTTTATGAAGACCTTAAAGATAGAATATGTCATCTAGAGGGTAAAAATTGAACCAGAAGATAGGGTCAAACAAACCCAGATGATAGGCTTCAGTCTAAGACCAATTTTGGAACAATTAACATAAATTTCTCTAAAGATATCGGAACAAGGTTATTCTTAGACAATTTGAAAGAGGACTTTTAGATCTAAAAATTTCATGAAAACCTTAAAGATATGTTCTATCATCTAAAGGGTCATAATTGAACCAGATGATAGGGTCAGTCGAACACAAACGAAAGGTCAGAAGATAGGCTTCAGTCTAAGACCTATTTTAAGAAAATTAGCATAACTTTCTTTAGAGACATTGGACCAAAGTCATTCTTATATGGTTTGTAAGAGGACTTCTAGATCTACAACTTTTATGAAGACTTTGAAGATAGATTCTATCATCTAGAGTGCCAAAATTAGATCAGATAAAAGACCAGAAGATTCAATCTACAGTGAATCAGACAATAGGCACCAAACGATAAGATTTCTACAGGGTATTCCTCATATCACCAAAAGTTCTGAATGACTAGCTACACTCTACAAAGCATCTCCACTTATACAGATCATAACTTTCAAATCTAATGTTCAAAAATTACATACTATATGCCGTTGGGAAACTAGAAAGATAAGCTACAACTTCCTAGAAGATAACTTTGTCTAATTCAACCTAAATTAATCTAGATTTTCTCCTGAATTCAGAGTACAAATTTTTCCCCTATGGAAGACTTGAAATATGAAATGTACAATTACAAGAGAAATATGCACATACATATTGGAAAATTTGGAAACTTCTCAATCCATTTCTAAATCAAATGAAGTTCATATATAGCTTTAATTACATATCAACATTATAACCAAAGGCTTAACACAAAATCCAAAATACATTGGATGCTCAATGTTTGATATGCTTATAAAGCTATCTACAATTCTAGTCACTAACTTAGTTATAAAAATCTCTAACTATCTTGGTGTTTGTCCTGATGCCTTGCAAGGATTGCAAACCTTCTTGTTCTGTATCTAAGGAGTGGAAAAATATTGGGTTGAGCTATGTGGCTTAGTAGTTAATATATTTATAGCCATTGGCAATTGACCACAATTCCAGCATATGTATGGATATATATAAATATATATATATATATATATATATATATCTAGTAATTCAACCATTAATCTATTTAGCTTAAAACTCATAACACATAATACTCAAATGCATCATACTTGACAATTTAAAGATGCAATGCACAAATAAATAGCTCGAGGGTTCCATGGAAATAGAATGGAGAAATCGAAGTTTACCTCATGAACATAATGAGTCCAATTTCGGAGTTCATATGACACAAATGGGAAGCCGGGAGAAGGCTCTTGTCAATGTACACGTGATGAACAGAATGGTTCCACTCTTTCCCAAACAAAAGCACTTATTCATTTTCTCATATACTCATACTTTCATGCTTTGTCTTCTTTTCATTTAATACAAAATGTCATGACCTATTTTGAGGTATAACATAGTCACATTTCATCATGCATTTTCAACATTTACATGCAAGTCAATTTCAAACAAATCAATTCCAATCCATCCAACATACACACATAGGCAATAATTTGCCCAATTACACTATACCTATAAATATATTACCCACCTAATTAGCTTGTGAAAATCCATATCAAGCTTGTCTTTCCTTTGCTCTTGGGTAAGATTCTTTTGGTTTCCTAAAACAAACAAGGTTCCATTCAAAACAACATTCCAATAAAATTCATGAACTTAAAAAATAAAAATTGCAATAAGTACAAATTAAGCTTAAACCTAACCTACCTATAGTGCATCTAGGTTAGAAAACCCAAGACCTAGTTTAGAAACCCTAAAATAAATTGGATCCTCTTAATTTATCTTCTTTGAACACAAACCTTTAATTCTCCTCATAAACCCCTTTCCCTCTCTAACTCCTTCATCCTCAACACAACCCATGTCTTTAATAAAGCAAGAAGAAAATATGGTTAACTTATCTTAACAAGCTTGATTTCTCTTCTTTTCTTCTTTCACCAAAACCTCTCTTCTTTTCTCTTCTTTTAGTTTTTCTCTTCTTTCTCTCCCTCAAATCACGTTTTTCCCTTCATAAAAGAACAAGACAACATGCCATCTTCCATTTCTACCCTTAATGAGTGTGGAAAGTCCATTTTGCCCTTTCTTATAAGCCTTAGGTCTTTTATGCTTAAGTGATCTTCCAAAAATACCATTGAACACCCTTATGACCTTAGTACTTTAATTCCATTAATCCATGCAATAAATCCTACTAACTTTGACATAATAATAACTCCAAAAATTAAACATATCAAAACCTCATAATTTATTTAAATAATGCTTAACTTTTAAAAAAATTTCAGGGTCCACAAACTCTCCCCCTTTAAAGAATTTTGCCCTCGAAATTCTTACCTGAGACATTAAAGAGGTGTGGATACTTCTCTCTCGTGGCCTCCAAGGTTTCCCACGTGGCCTCTTCTGTAGAATGGTTCTTCCACAGAACTTTAACTAGCTTTACAGTCTTGTTTCTTAAAACCTTTTCCTTCGAATCTAGGATCTCCACCGGTTGCTCCTCATACGTCAAATCCTCCCTTAACTGGACCTCTGAAGGTTGAACTATATGTGAAAGATCAGACCAGTACTTCCTAAACATCAATACATAGAAAACATTGTGAATCTTAGACAACTCCGGTGCCAAAGCTAACTTGTAAGCTAAAGGCCCAATCTTCTCAATGATCTCATATGAGCCTATGTATCTTGGATTAAGCTCGCCCTTCTTACCAAATCTCAAAACTCCTTTCCATGGAGAAGCTCTAAGAAACACTTTGTCTCCAACTTCAAATTCTATCTCTTTTCTATGTGCGTCTGCATAGCTCTTCATTTTGTCTTGAGCTGCTTTAATTCTCTATTTCACTAATTTAATCTTATCAACCGTGACTTGCACCAACTTAGGCCCTAAAAACCTCCTTTCAACTTCCTCATCCCAATAAATAGGAGTTCTACACCTCCTAACATACAAAGCTTCATAAGGTGCAATCTGAATTCCTGAGTGATAGGAATTATTATAAACAAATTCGCTTAAAAGCAAATGATCATCCCACGAGCCTTTGAAATCTATAACATAAGCTTTCAACATTGCCTCCAAGGTACGTATTGTCCTCTCCAATTGTCCATTAGTTTGTGAATGGAAGTTGTACTAAATTGTAACTTAGTTCCTAGAGCCTCTTGTAAGCTTTCCCAGAATTTGGAGGTGAACTGGGGATCTCTATCCAAGATTATCGAACTTAGAATCCCATAAAGCTTGATTATCTCATCTATATATTTCTTGGCCAAAGCATTCAAAGAATCCATCTGTTTAACTGGCAAGAAATGTGCTAAATTAGTCAACCTATTAACATTCACCCATATTGCATCATGCTTCCGGCTAGTCCTCGACAATCCCATCAAGAAATCCATCTTAATCTTCTCCCATTTCCATTTCGGAATTGACAAAGGTTTAAGCTTTCTTGAAGGTGCCTGGTGTTCAGCCTTGACTTCCTGGCACACTAAGCATCTTTTAGCATATTCTGCAACTTCTTTCTTCATTCCTTTCCACAAAAAATGCTCCTTCAAATCTCTATACATTCTCATACTTTCTGGGTACATTGCATAAGGCGCATTATGTGCCTCATCAAGAATCTTATCTTTCAACTCGTGCATATCAGCAATACACAATCTGTTACCTACCCCCATCAATCCATCTTCTCTTATCTCTATTTCAGAAGGTTTACCACCTTTAATCTCTTCTCGGAGCTTGCTCAAAATACTTATCCAGTTCCTGCAATTCCTTAATCTTCTCATTCAAGGCTGGCCTTACTCTAAAGTTAGCCAATATACAACCAGATTTGGCTTGTCTCAATGTTGTCCTGAGTTTAGCTAATTCCTTCAACAAAGGAAGATACATTGTCTCCATATGTGCCATAGTGGACTTCCTACTCAGTGCATCCACTACTACATTAGCTTTCCCTAGGTGATAATCTATCATCAGGTCATAATCTTTCAACAGTTCTGACCACCTTTTTTGTCTCAAATTTAAATCCTTTTGGCTCATCAGATACTTGAATCTTGTGGTCTATAAACACCCTAATGGTGACTCCATATAAGTAGTGTCTCCATATCTTCAATGCAAAAATTATGGTAGCTAACTCAAAGTCATGCGTAGGATAATTCATCTTATAGGGCTTTAATTGCCTAAAAGCATAGGCAATCACTTTACTCCTTGAATCAACACATAGCCCAATCCCTTCCTTGAGGCATCGCTATACACTGTATATCCGTAACTACTCGAAGGCAAATTCAAAACTGGTGCAGTTGTAAGCCTGTTCTTTAATTCCTCAAAACTGATCTCGCATTCCTCTGCCTATACAAATTTCTGATTCTTCCTTGTCAATTTGGAAAGTGGAGATGCTAACATAGAGATGTATGGAAAAACATGTATAGTATTAGATTCTAAATTAATTGAATCACAGTTAAATAATCAAGTTGGTCGCTTAATTATGATTTAGGCTATAGTGTTACGATTTATCTCCGTGTAAGTAAAGGAGTTTACTTCAAGGGAATGATGAGTTTCATATCATGATAGTAGTTGACTATCGTTAAAGGAACTATTAAATGAATCTAGAATCATGTATATTTTTAAAGAATAAAGTAGGTTGTTACTTTAATCTTAAAACATACAACTTAGCATTTTTTTATTGCGAACCACAATCTAGATGAGTGGTGAACTCATATGTGTTTCATTATAATTCTTGATATAATTGGAATGGATTTTTATAAAGTATCAATCCAGTGTCTGCATGTTGGAATTATTAATTGAAACATGTCTCAGGGAGCATTTACTGAAATAAAGAGTTTATAGCGATATCATCACTTCTAGATGTTTTACGGAGATTGGTGATTAAACTGGTACCAGTAGTTTGATGGACTAGCTACTGATCAAGTCTTAACACCAAGATGAGATCTTGTGTGTTAATCACCATATAGAGTGAAGAGGAAGATCTAGAAGAAAAAACCAACAAA
>JAOQMP010106515.1:0-14551 GCA_027563575.1 Erythroxylum pedicellare
AATATCATCAATGTATACAAAAGTAAATTCTTCTAATCCTGCAAGATTATTATCCATAAATCTTTGATAAATACTAGATGCTTACTTTAGTCCAAAAGACAATACATTCCATTGATAATGTTTCTGAGGAGGGCATGCAAAAGCAGTTAATGGTTTTGTATTTTCATGCAATCTTAATTGCCAATATCTAAATTTTGCATTTAAAGTTGTAAGCCATGGTTGTCCTTTTAATTAATCCAAAATTTATGATTTTCTGCTACTTCATAACTATTTTTTATTTGTTCTTCAAGTAGAGCTTTTAAATCAAAGTAATGCGTAGAAACTTGATTTTATTTAAAACAAAGAGTACAGAGAGATCTAATCGATGAGTTTTTGGATTATTCTTTGATAAAAACACCTAGTTTCAATGACCATTTCTTTTAGATCATTGGCCATTTTAATCATTCTACTAATTTCATACATTTCTTGATTTCTATAAATATCAGTGCTTTTCTGGGCTTGTTTGTTACGTGCATGATATCTTGCAAGCATGTTGTTCAATATTTCTTCTCTTTCATAAGTTTCCTTGATAGTATTGTTTAAATAACATTTTCGCTCAAAATAACTTGAATTCATCTCTGAATTAAAGAAAACAAAAGATTAGTTGATAAGAGTGTTAATTTCTTCACGTAATTCTTTTCGTCTAATTTTATGAAGGTGTTTAAGTTCAGTAAAATAACTAATAATATAAAATATATGAGAAATATCATCTTGATTATATGGGTGACTGGTGTTTGTTCAATATAGAGCTTGTTTGGTTAATAATATGATTATAATTAGTATCTCTTTGATAGGTAATAGAAATTAATTCTTTTAATTTTTATTTTCGATCAAAGTAGGCGTTCATTCTTATTCGATATACTAAAGAAACTGAGTAAATTAAATATAAATGAAATAAATAATGACTGAGATAAAATCATACATAGTCGTACCTAGTTCTACTCTGTTTATGCTTCCACACCAATTGTCAGGCTATTCTCACTTTAAACTTTATTTAATAATACGGTCAGATTGGTTGCTTTGAATTAAAAAAAATGATGGCACCAAACAATTTTTTTTACCTTATATCAGATTTTGTATCTACCTATATCAGCTTCCCTCCAAATTAATAGTAATAGGTTCTAATTAATAAATTAGTAAACCTAATCATTACCAACTAAAACTTTATATTTTCATTATACATCACATGTTCATGCAAAGAGAGAAATAGTAAATGTTCCAACGAGATCCATAAGCAACTAGATTTTGATTATTAACTGCAAAATTTATTATATTACACCAGATTTGATGGATGTTAAATTTGGAATCAATTTCAAAATTAATTACAATATTTTTTAGGGTACGCTTCAATTTAGAGCCTTGCGCATTTTAACTCATTATTTATTACGTGACAATTTGATAGACATAAAAGAGACAATAATTTTTCTCGGTGGTTAAGAAATAAAATTTTTTTAATGGCAATTTGACTTTAAGCTATAAATTTTAGTTAAAATTAAAATAAGTTATGGTTATGATACGTGAATGATTGAAGGTAATAATAATTTTAGTTAAAATTAAAATAAGTCACGAAGAAGTCACAACTGTGAACCGAGAACCATGATATGTGAATGATCAAAGGTAATAATAATTTCAGTTAAAATTAAAATAAGTCACAGTTGTGACTTAAGCGTGAATCGTGAGTTTGAGAATGGTGGCTCAATTAATTTTTTGAAATATATTAATAAATGATAAATTATGCATTATAAATAGTTAATAATTATATATTAAAAACAACGAATTTTTAATAATATTAAAAGACCCAAATAATTTGAATACATGACTAATTCTGCACAATATGCTTATAATATGATTTATACAGTACAAATAAAGTAAAATTATATACTAATTTCAAGAGCTATGTCACAATGGTGAATGGTAAGGCAGCTAGAAATTCTTGGCAAATATACCTACGATAAATTATAATTTATAGATAATTAAAAATTATGTAATATGTATTAAAGTTCAAAATAAACGTTAATCAGTTCATAATAATTTTAAAGATAATAATTTTTAACACATATAACACAAACGTTTGAGACGCTTCTAACATGTTAAGTTGACGGCTTCTAAAATGTTAATTTGTCTAATTTAAGTATTTATTTTCCAATAAGACTTATAATAAATCTTAAATTATACATATTAAAAAATTAAATCATAATTAGATATTAATATGAAAAATGTGAATTTTTAATATAAAATAAGAATATTAATTTTTTGTAGCATTAAAAAATTTTCTTCTAATTAAGCTAAGCATCACATGCTACTGGTCTTCTTTATATTTTTTAAAATATAAATGTTTCCGTAATGCAAAACTTAAAAATTGTCGTTTTATTAATGTAAAAACAAGCAAATAATAAGTACATCGTCTTCTAGTAGACAAAAGGATTTCATCATATATGATACGAACAAGATTTTACATTGTGCTCAACTTAACTCTTAGTTTAAAATTGATGTGATACGGACATATGACGTCGCTTAAGGTGAGGTGGTATGATAGACACAAGACCAACAAGTGGTGGTCGCATATTTGACCTGTAAATGATCTCGTCATAGGTGCTTCTGTAAAATTTTAGGAACAGTATAAAAGACTCATTAGAGTTGTCAAATTTATAGGTCTTTTTCGAAAACAAAAATATGGTAGGTGATCGAAAGAAAGAGGGTTGTGAGGTCTACAGTTCAGCAATTTTAATTGACTCAGTTGTGGTGACACTATGGAATAGGGGTCAATGGGAATAAAGTTTTGTTGGTGTCCGTTACACAAGTGTTGATGTTTCGATGGCATGTTCTACCAATGGATGATACAAAGGAGATAGATCTTGCATTGAACAGGTTAATTTGTGCTGGCTTAAAAAAGGTTTGCTAATGGAGCCAATTTCTAAAGAAGCTGGGGGGGCTATCGTAAGATACCATGGTTTGGCTAAGTTAGAATGTTGCGACACAATAAATGAAAACCTTGTTGAGCACAAGCCATCTTTAGGTGTTGATCTTATGAACGAAGGGTCAAATCGAAGAGAAAAAACTTGTGGATAATTACATAAATTATAAAATTCTAGTGATTCTTCAAAGTCTAGTGAACATACCATTGTGGTGATTGTTGAAAATTCAACAAATGGTCAGACACCCTGTAATAATAATCAAGCTTTGAATTATAAGTTAATAACAGACAACGCATTAGAAAAATAATAAGAAGGTAAAAAGTGTAACATAAGTGGGCCAATAGTAATAGGCTCATGTATGTTAAAAAAGTCTAAAAAATCAATATTTTTCATAAAGATGTTAAAAGCGAGATAAAATAAACAAGAATTAGGCATATAAATATAAATAACAAGCATATAAATAGCAATATCACCTTCCATAAATAAGAAAACAAAGATGGTGGGTCGATTAGAAAAGCTATGTAAAGTCTGGACGGGTAATAGTCAGTAACAATTTTCAATGCTGATAAAAGTACATTTATCAAAGTTAAAGCAGACCTGAAAAAGCCTGACAAGATAAAAAGAACAAATTATAAGAGAACATATGACAAGGTTAAATGAAGCCATTGATCCAAATCTAATTAAAAGGTTTTTTATGAAAAATTGTCAATTCACAATGTAGAAAAAACATACTAGCATTTCTTTGATAAAATACTGGCTATAGTCTTATAGGTTATCAACAAAGTTTTCGAAGAAATCAATATACTTGCATCAAAAAGAAGTACAAACTGTTCATAATTTTTTCACATGGTTGATATGGCAACTTCCAAAGTAAACACAATAAAGCGTGTGAAAAATCAAAGTAAAAGATAGAATTTTGATATGATTAATAATTAATTAAGAAGGATAAAACAATAAAAAATTTTGATATGGTCACTTACAGTTTTCATGAGCGGAACTTCCAGTAATCTTGTTTAAGGTGAAAAATCTTTAACCAACAGTAATAAAGGAAGAATAAAGCTTTAAAACGAGTTTAGACATAACAAATGCCAAAATGAAAATTAGAAAAGATATATGTAAACAATATTGTTGATAATTTCTGTCGGTTTAAAAAATGAATAAGTGAATAAAAGGTAATTGGTGGCCTTAAAAATTACCAAAATAGGCCTGGAATCTTCATTGTGACTTTCTACATAAGCGAGCCCTTCTATGAGTTCAATAGAAAATTCATCTACTGTCAAGTTCTTTACATTTTAAAAAAACCAATAACAGAATGTAAAAAAACAATATCCGATAGACTGTTAACCAATGTTTTTTGTTCTTTATTTTGAAAATTACAACATTTATTTATAATGGAATAGAAGAAATATAAAAAGGATTGATTTTTAAAAAAACATAAAACTAAGAAGCAACACAAAAGTGTAAAAAAATTTGATTGCATTCATAATATTATAATAACAATTAAGCAACACAAAAGTGTAAGAAAATTTGATTACATTCATAATATTATAATAAGAATTACTGTTACATTACCGATAACTATGCTTTCTCTCCAAGAAAGGCAAGCCTTTAAATTTTTTGCAGCCAACTTAATGCTATCACAGTTAGCTTTCAGGAATCGTTCAATATAAGTGTTGTTACAAAATTTCTTCTGCGATCAGGTAGAAAATAAATTTAATGGTAGTAGCTATTTTGTGCATTATTGATATAATCTTGCTTCTTCATTTGTAAAAAAAGAAACATTAGAAAAAGAAAAAGATCTTACGTGCTTCTGTGTGAGATGAGTTTGCTTGGTTAGACACTGCAGCATAACTTTATTTTTCTGAATCGATTGGGGAAGATCTTTAAGATGATACAGTGTTTCTTTGTTCCTCATTTTGAACAAGTAGAACAATACAAAGGGAAACACAAAAAATAAATATGGTTGAAGATTTCGTGAATGTAATTGTTGAGAAACAAAATTTGGAACGATAATAGACGCATGTCTTATAACAGAAAAAATGATAACACATTAAATGTTTGTTAAAGGCAAAATTAATTATTTTTAGATTTCCTATCCAACAACAAAATAAATTTCATTTATAAGATTGCATCTTTAAATCGACAACGTATCTATTGAAAGATTGTCTGTTGAAATTGACGACGTATTTGTTAGAAGATTATGTTTTCTGACGTGATACAACGTATTTGTTGGGAAATCTATTCTTTTTACAAGATTAGTAGGTTAATGTTGTTAAGAACCAAAGGAATGAAGGAAAGAATTAAAATATTAACCAGAATGTTGTATGTCATAGGGGTGATATGTTAAGTCACACTTATGAGACCTTTCCATGGGAGTGATTTAACATGTCACACCCATGAGGCATTTAAAACATGTTTTCTTTTTTTTTTAATATGGATTTGATTTTTATATCAATTAACAATTTTCAACATCAACATATGGAGTTTGACTTAGTTAATCTTAACTCTGCTTAAGCTTTTTTTTATAACAAATTCCTTATAAGGAGTTAACCTGTATTCTTATCCAAATGATGGATAAAAAAACCTACGTGGCTTGTATTACATACAAGATTGGAAACAGATATAGAACTTGGCACATTGTCTTTGTTTTGTTTATCTCCTTTGTTTGTATTTCTTCAAGCCTATTAGTCTCTTGTATATGTATTAGAGGAGATAGTCTGAGGAAATTAAAGACTTATGATCACAAATAATTACAGTATATAATATTCTTTTCATTTTATCTATGTTTGACTTTAAGTTTTAGATGCATATTTTTACCTTCAAACCTTTAATTAAATCACATTTCAGTACAAAACAATTTCAAATAATTTAATTTGAATCAATTTTTAATTATATATTTAAAATTGGTAGCACCAAACACCTTTAAAGTAATTCATGTTTTAATTATTAAAAAGATTTGTCACTACTCAAATATAAAAAGGGAAAAGGATTAAATTTCAAAGTAAAAGATTTAGAAAAACATTAAATCATTTTCGGTTTTTATTATCCATAATTCGAATTATTGTTCTAGCTCCTCGAACACTTTACCATATTATCAAAAAGTTGGTAAAGAAAGGAACTGAAATATTAATACCTTTTCTGTATGTCATAATATGATAAAATGTGATAAACATACATATTTATAATTTTATCCACTTCTTGCGTAGATAACTCATTTATATCTCAAATATGCAAAATAATAAATTAAAAAAATCATTTTCGATCAATTACAAGAATAAAAAGGTAGAAAGAAGGCTATACATAATTATATTAATGTTATCCAACCTTGTTTAGTAGTAAGGATTTCTCCTCTCTCAAAAGAAGTTGTGACAGGGCTAAAAAGGGAAGCAATTAAATTCAAAGTGGGTTGTACGACACATTGATATAATGATCTCACTTATAAAAAAAATTTATATTTCCTTCGAGGGATAAAACATAATGTTTTAGGGCTCTCACTTAATCTTAATCTATACTGGATTCAAAATTTTCAAATTGACAAAAGTACACATAAAATAGCATATGATAAATCCTTCAGTACTAATTGTATCCGTGTCTTCAAAAATCATCTAGGCAAACTTTGCCATGGGATATTTTTCATATTAAAGGTCGTTTGATTTTGCCAACTGCTGCATTTAATTTCACAAAAGAAGAAAAATGAAAAGAAACTTAAGAATTGTAAAGGAAAAAAGAAACAGAATCAGAAGAAAAAAACGTAAGATGTTATAAGCTTAACATGCAAACTACAAAGGATTATATAGAAGCAACATTAATTATTAACAAATTAATTCTAAACTAGAGTACGATGAAAACAAAATAGGTTTTCAACTTCAGAGCACACTTTAGGTCTGCAAAGGAACATTAAAATCCTAAAATCGAAACTTTTAAAGTCTATTTCGGAACATGGGCAAGTGGGATTTATGCCCATGAGAAAGCAACTCTATTTACATGGTAAGGTGGATATTGAGAAGGCAATATATTGCATGGGTGGATTTAAAAGGATTGCAACTTTGATGAATCTCTCCCTTGCTTACAAACATCGAAAACCCAAGGGACACTGGGACAATCTTAAGAATTTGTAGGATGAGGTACAATCCTCCTTTTTATTCACTCATTCATTATGTTAATGACAAGACCCACCTTTTGGATCTTGTTGGCACTAGGGAATGGGTAGGCTTAATGCCACCAAAACTGTAGTAAGCCTAACTTTTTTATATTCTACTAAAACTCTTGTTTGACCCATTCACTTGTCTGATTAATTATCCATATACCTGCGTAATAGTTTTGAATGAAGTAAGGATCTAAATCTGTAATTCTAACATACATTATCCACTTATAATTTGTCAATTTATGATCATCTTATATCATCAATTGACATCATTCTCAATAACATAGTATATCCATACATGTATCATGTACATATGATTATGACAAACGATGGAGCAGCTATAAACATTTGCAATTTACATCATGCCAAAAAAATTACTTATCTGTTTATCCAAGCGAGTCTCAAAAGGCTTGGATTTCTCTCTCGTACGATATACTAATCCTTTAAAATGATAATAGTGAGAGGTGAGTCTACAACACGACTCAATGAGATATAAACATGCTACCATGCTTGTGAGGCTGGGTAATACAAAGATATCTTCACAAGAATGGTCTGTGGCATTCTAAGCAACAATACATGGTATCAATGAATAAACAGGTAGTAATTTTAACTGCAGCAATCACATGAGTATCAACAATAAATCTCAATATGAATTGTTCTATTATAAAAATGAATCTGGTTTTTGAATTCTTTTCTGAGTTATGGGTTCTTTTCTGAGTTCTGGGTTCTTTCTTTGGTAGAGTTCTACAGGATTTCTAATGCTGAGCTTTCTCATTTCTAAGTTCTGATTTTTTGAATTTCTTAGGAAGAGACAGAGGTATGTTAGTACGGTGTATCTCCCCTTTATTAATTCTAGACAAGGTTAGCCTAACCTTGCCCTTGAAGGCCTGTCCTCTCCAGGCAGGACCTGGATCTAACCCATCACCGGCGGGTTACCTATGTGCACATGGTCTGATAATATACTTCATCAGCTAGGTATCCTATGAACTCACCAATCATGGATAACAAGAAAAACATGATTCATCAAAGAATTGCAATTAGTAGGTTCAACATAACAAGGGAACCAAAAGATGCAAAGAATCTAAATATCATTTGTTCAATCTGGCATACAACATGCTAGACTCAATCACATAGAGTCATATATCAAATAAGTCATACAGATTCGATAACAATTCAACAAGTCGCAAGATTAAAAAAAGGATTACTACACAAGTATAGTAGCATGATTATACTCACCTCGACTATCTCATGGTTTCTGATCTCTTTTCTAATTTTCTTAAACTTGAGAGGTGCTAGGTATGACTTCTAGTTCTATTCCTCATCTGCTTTCACAAGCTATTGGGTAACATGCATAAAAATTACATATACCTGCATTAGTCATTCTTGCATAAATCTCATTTCTTAACATATATCATTATAAATTTATATTTTCTTCTATAATGGTCAAATTGGTTTCAAGCCAATTTTCCTTGAAATTAGGAGTCTTGGACTTCATTATGTCCAAACTTGGCTCACAATATCGAGTACCTGATTCTTTATGTCTTGATTAGCTTAATCATACTTGAACCTATTCGGTTTCATTGATTCATTGGTGTAGGTCTCATTCGTGAAGGCATAACTTTTTCTACATAAGTCCAATGTTTTTCAAAATTTCCATACCTCTATTTAACACAAAAATTCACATTTTTTCTTTTATAACCATTTTCTAATTTAGTCATTAAGGCTTCCAAAATCCCATTTACAATCAGCCTTAATATTCTGTCATGAGTTGGACCCTTCCTGACTAAAATCAATATAACTTATTCATTTCTTATTCAATTGAGGTGAATCAAATTTCCATTTTCTATAGACTCATATGGCTATCACCTATACAAATACGGCTTAAAATTTATGTAATTTGGATTTATTGTGATTTTTCTAAGGCTTTCTTGTTTTTGTTCTCTTTTGTGTCACTAAGGTTAGTAACACCCTTCACTTATTTAACCATATCTCACAGGATACTCATTCAATTAAAATTCCCTTTATAAAAAACTTAGATGACACATTTTTGAGCATTTTGTAAGAAGAACTCATCATCCAATGCTGACTCTAAATTCCTCAAATAATTAACTTTGATTTCGTGCTTCAATCCCATTGGTATTCTGAGCCAGTTTCAACTCGGGGCTTATATCTCATTAGCTCACCCTAAATTCGTAAAAAAAAATCAGGGATATAGTAGACACCTATATATACAACTTTCAATTTTTGAGTTTCTTCAAATTCATACATTAAACAACTCAAAAATTGTATAAGAAGGACCTACGAATTTGCCTCCCTTGGTAGCTTTGAACTTCAAAACCCTAGGTTTTGGTTTAGGCCCAAATCACCATAAAAATGAAAGTTTCCTCATGTTAATTAGTCATTATACATCAAAGAATAAGAATTCATTATCAAAATCATCAAACCCATAAATTTCATCAAGTGGGTTTCATAGTTATGGCAAAAGAAAGTGAGAAACTAAATTCCAATTGATGCAATCAAGTGTCAGGACTGGGGCTTACCGTTTTGTGTCAACTGATTGGCTTGATTCTCCTTCACTTTCTTGTTACAAAGCTTGAAAATTTTGAAAGAGGAGTTTTCATGGTGAATTCGGCCAAGTGAAGGAGGAGGAAGACAAGTGTTTTGTTTTATTTACAGTTAGCTTCCTTTCTAAACCACTCTTTTCATTATTTACAAAAATGCCCCTCTTGTACTGGTTCTTTGAAATCTGCTCATACAATTTCTTGTGATGACCGAAAAAGTGTCAAACATCATTAATTTGATTTCACCAAAAATTATGATTCACTGTCCTGGTTTTAATGACATTAATCTCAAATACTGATTTTTTTCCAATTTTTTTTGTAAATCAGATACCAAGTGTTACACTACTATAGGGAGATTTATCACAGGTTGTAGACTTTAATTCAAGGAAATCAAAGTATGGATGACTATTTTAAGGAGATGGAGATGGCTATGAATTAGGTTAACATTGAAGAGGACTCAGAGGCCACTATGACACAATTTTTAAGCGGTTTAAATAGGGAAATAGCTAATGTGGTTGAACTATACCATTATGTGGAGTTGGAAGAAATGGTGCACATGGCAATGAAAGTGGAGAAGCAGTTGAAGCGGAGAGTAATTTCCAGACCCACAGTTGGAGTTAGTAGTTTATCAAAACTTGAGTGGGGTAAGGTAGGGCCAGATAAGTTGGGTTGGAAGAGTAAAAGGGAATCATCAAGAGGGAAAAAAAGAACTGACAAAAAAGTATAAGGATAAAAAAGAGACTGCACAAAAGCACAAGGAAAAGATGAGGACCACATCTTCTAGGAATCGAGACATTAAGTACTTCAAATGTCAAAGGGTGGGGCAGATAGCTTCTCAATGCCCCAACAAGAGGACAATGGTGAACACGAATAGGGTTATTGAGACAGAAGATGAGCAAAGTGAAGAAGACGAGATGCCAGAAGCAAATGATGAGGCCTATAAGGATGATAAAGATTTAGGACTAATGGTTGTATCGACAACTTTGATGTCTAGGAGAGCCCTTAATACTCAGGGGTGCTAGTAAATGAGGCAATCTTGCAGCAGGAAAATATTTTTCATATTAGGTGTCTTGTGGAAGGACAGCCCCTACCTCTGCTAATGTGGCCAGTATAGCTTTTATGGAGAATATGAGGTTACCATTGATAAAAAACCACAAAACTAATAAGTTGCAATGGCTCAATGACAATGGCGAGGTCAAGGTGAACAAACAAGTGATAGCAGAATTCACAATTAGGACTTATACCGATAAGGTGTTATATGATGTAGTTCCAATGCAAGTGTAACACCCCACTCCCCCAAGATCTGAACCCGACATCCTGAGTAATATCCGAGTCCATGCCCCACGAGAGTGGTGTATTAGCACACTGATACAGTCAAAACTCAATATAGAATTCTTTTTTTAATACAATCAAATGTGCGAAAATCAGTAAACAATTTAGGCCTGTTTTATTTCACAAATATTTTCAATCATAGTAGTACAATCATCAGAAATTTCAATAGCCATTTGGGCCCATTGCAAATATAAAACACTTGTTAAAGTTTCATTACATTGCAAAAACCCTATACAAACATTTCCGATTTGGAAATTTATTTCAAAACAGAAATATTTGAATACACAAGTTACAATAATTGCAGAAAGCTTAATTTGAAACAAAATAAAGGAAATACTAATGCAAACACCAACTGATCCCGATCTCTATCTTTTACTTGCATACTGTAGGTATACTCTAGTTTGTCTAACGGGGTACTCTTCAAGCTTGAAAAATAATTGTAAATTTTGGGTAAATTTTGCGAACTTAATGAGGTAACTATCATCAATAGTTCACTCAATTCATGTAACACACCATTTCACATAATATGTAATTTAAAATTTTGCATAATAGATCATGTATCACACTTTAACTCCACCATAGGAAATTTCGACATTTCAATCAATCAAACATACTTGATATAAATGCAAATGAAATGCTCATGAGACATTTTCCATTTATTACGTTTTTCTGACCGAGTGCCTGAACTGTCCCGTATCTATTTTGGATACCGGGCTCATTGATAACTGTCCCTTATCAGCTTGGGGGGTACAAAGCTCATTATACATAGTGAGCCTTAGGCTCTTAATCACTGTTTGAGCTCGAGGCTCTTTTCACTCGTTAAGTTTTAAGCTCTGATCGGTGGCTACTCTGGTCACAACTGTCATTATCTGATTGTGCATTCATAAATGGAATGCATGTACCACAATCACTCACATTACAAAGCACTTAGTTCTTTACATTCACATTCAAGCAGCACTTCAATACACATTTCACATTCACAATCATCGGACCTTCTGTCCAGAATTAACAATCAAACACATTCATTTCACATTCATTTATCATTTAAAGCATAATTTAAGCAAACAATAATTGAGAGAAACCATCTAGGTTACTCAAAAGTTGCTCCTGAAGCTAATTCTTGGAAGTTGACGTTCCAGTTGCTCCTATATATCAAACAACATACACATATATCACAATATCACAATTATAATTGTTCAATAATGCATATGGATGAAATGAATTATGTACAATGCATGTTCATATAAATCTCGGGTATCTTTCGTTTAATTTCATTACAAAATCATACCCATATCAAAACCCATCTAAGTATAATTTATACTTAGGTTTATGCCTCACTAAAACCATTAAATTCACAATTCATTTCTTATTGGATCACTTCAAATTTTTCCAAGACATACATTCAGGTCTTTTGTTCACGTTCAATAAAAAGGTGAAAATGATATAATTTGGTCAAACTCTCTTTTAGAAAAGTGTTCCTCTATGTCTCATCTTTCCATTGACACCAAAATCACTCAATTGGGTTGAGTAATTTGGAAGATATGCCTCAAACATTATCGGGTTGTTCACATTCAAAAACAATGTACTATGTACAACTTCCATCCATAAATTCAATATCTTAGAAAACGAATAAAAATTAGACTTCTTGAGACAATTTGTAGGAATATATCTCTAGGTTTTTCCAAATAAAAAATCATCTAATTTTAAGTCTTATAGATCTAGATATAATTAAAATACTTAAGGGTATTCAGAAAGAAAATCCTATTTTACTGATCCAACAGATTCCACAATTTGATTTGATCAATCTTTCTCAATTAAATTCAGAATGCTACAAAATTTTATGGAGGGATATAACAATGTGTTAAGAATCCATTAGTTTAAGAATCAGATCATTTGGAGGTCTATAAAAGAAGTTATGATCGAAAGAAGGAAAGCTGTTCAAGGTAAGTCAACCCTTTGGACAAACCAACAAAGTCACCGTCATGCTTAAGCACGACGGTGCTTTCCAACACTTTACAATCTAATTATCTCCAAATATTCCTTTAACTCCTTTTTCCTATTTTCCAAAATACTCTATAATTTTCGAAAATCACCAAAATTCAAAAATATTACAACTCCACTAATCAATAAATTTTCCAATATAAATAAATTCCAAATTCACAAAATTTCCAAAAATCACAACTCAGTCTAAATATACCCGGAATTATTCATGAATGCATGTACAATTATTTTCATGTGCAACAATTTCACTATTCATGTGTATGTGTATGTCATTTTATGCATGAGCATGAAAATGCAAATTCTAAGCTCTCATTGATCACTCTTATTTACTATTCTAGCCTTCTTGCAGGTAACGGGATGTTACAACTCTCCCTTCCTTAAAGAAATTTCATCTTCAAAATTCTTACCTGTTTGCTCGAACAGGTGGGGATATTGTCTCCTCATATGCTCCTCTGTCTCCCAAGTTGCTTCATCACCTGAATAATTTCTTCCACTTAACTATGGTCAATGGATCACTCGATTTTTCCAGTCACTAATTCAGATACCACACTTTCTTAACTGTTTCCTCAATATAAAATATCAAGTGGACCAATACAATTTGAACTTAGTCTATTCCTTATCCTAACCTGAGCACACCTTGACAAGGTGATACTCTCAGAGACTTTTCATCTTTCATTTGATATTTCATATCTCTTTAGTGTTACTACACTTAACTCTTACATCCATCTCACTATAATCCACAACCTCGATGTTGATCCATCACATTCATTCATTCATCTTTCTTGGGCCAAATAAATTCTTATTACCGATTCATTTTACTCATCGACAATATCTTGAATCAATTCTAGCCTTCAACTATTTTTTTAGGCCCTCTTCTTTTCAATATAAGGGCGAACAACTCTTTTTGTTGTTTTACGCCTCGTACCATATTCTAAAGATATCACTTAGAACTATACATTGTTCTAGTGTTCCTATGAACTCCAAAATATAAGCTTTAAGGGTATCTCCAACAGTTAGGACTGTTGGTAATTCGAACATTCAGACACTTGTTTCTACATCCTTAGCAGTAAAATACTATTTCGACATATTCCTAATAGGATGTCTAGCTTTGGTTGGTACTTGTTTTCTCTAGTAGTCTCTTTGCTCAATCATTATTATTAGGTACACATCCTTCTTATTTCAATCACAAAGTATCGTTTTTTTCCTATTCAAAATCAAAATTTGGATTCAATTTTCAATTTCCCAATTGACTTATCTCTCTCAAATAATTTTCTCTATTATTTAGATTTCCTCATATTTCATATTGACTTATTCCAATGTCTGCTCATTCATATTAGTTTCTCCACATATTTTAATTTATTTGGAAATTTTAATTCCCGTGTTGGTAACATATCCATCACATATAATTTGTATCTCCCAGACATATTTGCACAGAATATGATGTGGACCCAAGTTCTCCTCACCTTAACAATAGTGTTACCTCAAATTCCCAAAATGCACTCATGTAGTTGGATACTTTACATCAAACAAAACGCATACACTCTCAGTAGCATTTTCTA
>JAOQMP010106525.1:0-14550 GCA_027563575.1 Erythroxylum pedicellare
AGCCCATTGAACTCAAGCCATTGCTACATCTTCAAGAGGAAATGGTGCTTAGCCAAGCATTGCTTCGGGAGAACTCATAACTAGAAACCCACCAAGAGCATCCATGGCAGCAGCAACAGATAATGAATATGGCAATAGAAAAATAGAAAGAAGTGATTGATGATGGTCAAGTGGAGAGGAAGAGCCGTGAGTGTGTGTATTAAGTGGAAGCTTCTTGTGTCTGTCGGCTATACCTCTCGTGTATCTCCCCGTCTCTCTCTGTCTACTGTTAACCTAATTTGGTAGGTCTTTAAAGGAAAGATGATTTGGCTCGGGTCGCACAGTGGGTGATTTTTCCAAAAATGGTTCATATTTTTGCAGGTTCACCACGGTGAACTTTTCCTGAAAAGTTTTTCTTCATTGCTGGTTCTTCGCTGTGGCGAAAGAATTAATCTTCACCGTGGAGAACTTTTCCCAAAAGTTCAGCCTGGGTTATGTGTGTTTCGATGCGATGACAAATCTCTTTCGCCGCGGCGAACTTCCTGTTGTGCCTGTTCTCTTATTGACTTCAATTCAACCTTCTTTGACTCTAGACCTTTTTCTTCTTGATTCCCTTCTCCTTGAGTCTCCTACAATGAACAATGGTAGTTTGCAGTATGAATTATTCTCAAAAAATTAATTAGTGCATTTAATACTGATTTGTGACAATTTTTACTCTCAAATTACATAAAATAAAGGTGCACACTTAAGAGTCAATTTAAGCATAAAATCTAGAAATAAGAGTCAAAAAGTGTAGCAAAAGTCATGAAAATGTCTCTAATTTATGTAATAAACTTGGGCTCAATCAAAAGGTCAAGGCATCACTCCAATTGTTGTCTATTTTGTATTTGAAGCAAATTTTGTAAAGAGAGGCTTTAGTTGCATTTTGAGCAAATCATGAATTATGTACCTTCTATATTTTGGAACTTTAGGACATTAATGTATTTGAGGCTTGAAATGTCCACTAAATCTTTGTAAGACTCTTATCTTTCGATGCAAATGGAATACATTTGCGTTTTTTATCATGACTCTCTTTTAAGTTGTACATTGCATTTTAAAGTTTCCATAAGGGAAAAGTCATATTCGGACATCAAAGGAAGATCTAAATTAATCCTGGCTAATATAGGCAAATGTGTCTTCTGGAAAGTTATAGATCACTCTTTTAGCTTTCCAACGATATATAGTATAGAATTTTTGGACTTTTGGGTCATAAGTTATGGTCCTTAGAAGGGGAGATGCTTAGGAGTATACAGAGATATCGTCTGTAAGGACGTATCATCTGTAATGACATCATATCGTCTGTGATGACATCATTTGTCTTAATAGATGCATCGTTTGTAAAAAGGTATCATCTGTAAGGACGTATCGTCTGTAATGACGTCATATCATCTGTGATGACATCATTCGTCTTAAGAGATGCATCATCTGTAAAGACGTATCATCTGTAATGACGTTAATTTGTCTGTAATGATGTTATTCGTCTTAAGAGTTGTATTGTTTGTAAAGACGCTTTGTCTTAAGAGTAGTATTATCTTAGGTTGACTTTTGCTTCATCTTAAGTTGACCATTTTTATCGTCTTAGGTTAACTTTTGCTTCGTCTTAAGTTGACCGTCTATATTGTCTTAGGTTGACTTTTACTTTTTCTTAAGTTGACCGTCTGTATCATCTTAGGTTGACTTTTGCTTCGTCTTAAGTTGACTATCTGTATCGTCTTGGATTGGCTTTTGCTTCTTCTTAAGTTGACCATTCTACTTCATTTTTCATTTTACTTCGTCTGTCTTTCAGCTTCGTCTACCTATGCCATTTATCTGTCTTTGCTATTCACCTGTCTTTCAACTTCATCTGCCTCTGCCATTCGTCTGTCCTTTTTGCTTCGTCTGCCTTTACCACTAGTCCGATGCTATCGTCTACTCCATTTTTAACCCTTCATATAATCAAATCCTCCTTCGATGTCTTCATGGAAATTGTAGACCTTGAAGTCTTCATTCAAACCATCTTAAGATGGTATTGATCGGGTGCTATAAGATTGAGGTTTTTCCCAAATAAATCTATCCTGAAATAGAATAAGAGCATTGTTTTGATGTTTGTCCTGGTGGGAGATCATCACCCTTGTGGAGCATGCGTTCAGATGTCAGTTAAGATGTTTAACACGTGATGTTTCCTTTATTCACATCATATGATCTTTCATAAAATCAAAAATTATATATGTCTAACTTGAACTTAGGTTTTACACCTCAATAATCCAAATTCATGCTAAGTTCATCACTTAATCGATCATTCTAGCTTTTTCTCAAAATAGATTTTCGGGTCAATTTTACATGATCATTATGACAAAGAAAATTAAGTATTTAGGTAACATCTTTTTTCTAAAAAATTGTTCCCATATGTCTTAAGTTTCTAATGACACCAAGTTCTCACAATTTCGTTTATTATTTAGCAAGTTATACACAAAATACTTTAAACTTTACTCAAACTTCAACAGTACTCAGTATTCAACTTTAAGAAAACATTTAAAACTCTTAAAGACAGAACTTAAAATCATCCCATTTGGATATGAAAAGATCAAGTTATGGCTAAAATACAGATGCCTGTTTAATGAAAACTCTCCATTTAAGAAATTCCAGCACACTTTATCATTTTCATCCTAAACTCACCAATCAATCATAATCAATCCTTTCCTAATGAATTTAGATGGACATTTAATTTGGTGGAGAGGAAAGGCAATGTGTGAAGAGTTTGTGGTTCAAATTTCAAGTCAATCAGAGGTACGGAGAAGAAGTTATTATCAAAAGAGTGAAGGGTGCTCAAAATTGTCAAAAACACTGCACTCTCACTGTCACAATCGTGTTTGTACACGATCATGCATTTCTAACTGGTTGATCACTATCACGATCATGTGCATGATCTTGTTCTACCCGATAGTTCCTCTTTGTCATGATGGTGCTTGTGCACGATTGTGTAATTCCTAGATAATCCTTTCTATCACGATTATACTTCTGCATGACCATGCAAGTCCACTTAGGGTTCCTTTTGTCATGATCGTGCTTCTACACGATCATGCAACTCCTATGAGGCTCCCTCTCTATCATGATCGTGTTATGCATGAATGTGACGGATGATGTTCTGCAAATTTTACGAAACTGTAAAATTCTCATCTCTTCTTCATCTCTTTTACCAAATCCCTCATTTCTAACTTATATCCTCTTTATTTCCTCTTCATTCCTACTTCCATTTCAGCTTAACTTAATCACAAGCAAATCAAAATCTATTATTAGTCACAAACATCAAAAACTGAACATATCAAATACACATTCATCATATTTTCTGCATTTCTTCATCTTGATCAACACCTCCATTTCATCTCTAACTTATCATTTTAATTTTTCCATATCACAACATCACGTCACTCCTTTTTCCTTAACTATAGACACATTTTTAGTTCATCTCTAAAAAACCCAAAGAGATTTATGCAATAATAGTGAAAACAGAGCATACGTATATCATCTTTCAATGAATTTTTTGCACTATTTTTATACACATTTTCAATGATCTTTCTATCTCAAAAATCATTTCAACAACATCTTATGAATTATTGATCATCAAACTTGCACAAGCAAGACATGCGGCACACCCTAGTTTCTCATTCACGTTTCAATAAATATACAACCTCATTTTATAAACATTTAACTTCTAACTATCGTGATGAATATTTCATTCTACATATCATGAAGAACCATACGATACTTACTTGTTTAAAACTCCAAACTCTTCAAAATCACGTGAACCCTAACTTTCCAATGTCACACGATCATCAACAGTCAAAGGTTGTAAGGTTAGGTATTTTAGTGACAGTTAAGAAGATAACAAAATGAAAGGAGCAAGTGAAAGGTGAGAGCAAAGCTTACGTTGTAAGGGTGAGAGAATGAGTATCGTGTTTAAGAAGATGAAGAACGAAATAAAGAGAAAGAAGTGAGAACAACTGACTACAGTGAAAGACAATAAAAATGAAGATAGTCTTTCACTTGGGAGAGTTTCGTGGGTTATATCTTATGGTGTGGCGAGTGACATTTGTCACTTGCCATATGCCACTTTCCTATAGGCTCTCCTTGGTCTTTTATTTAACTAGTCCATTTGTCTCCAAATTTTACTCCAATTTTCTCCTAAATTTTTCAATATCATAATCTCAACAAATTATAATACCATTAGCGAATTATTTTAGCTGCCAATTGACACTTATTTCTACTACCATAAATTAATTGTCTTGCCATTTCGCATTTTTCTAGTATAAAAATACCCAAAATTTTAGAAATATCCTAAATTTTAGAAATAATTTCAAATAAATAACTATACTCTACAAAATAATTTTCAATAAAATCATAATTTTAAATCAATTATACCCGAAAAATGTCAATGAATGTGTGTATAATCATTTTAATATGTGCAATGAGTAATAATCACATTTATGTGTATGTTATATTATGTATGAGCATAAAATGCACTTTCTAACTTCTAAAAAAACTCTCATGTAAACTACTCTAAGATTCTAGCCCCTAACATGGGATGACAGGATGTTACACCTGAGCTACTTAGCAATCTATTTGGGTAAACCATTATGCCTTGATGAATACACAGTTGAAATTAGGAGAACCAAATTCATCAAAATATGCATTGAAATAGAGCTTGTGAAGGATTTGTTAGAGTCCTTAAAAATATTATGTTTTAGTAGTGATAGAGAACTAATGGAGGATTCAGTCTCACTTTCCTAACCTTGGATGCCTTCCCCTTAACAAAATGCTAAATTTTAGAAAGCGCCACATGTATAACCTTCAAGCTAGGTACTAACTAAAAACTAATGAATATTATCTTAGAGCCAAATGCCAATAACACTCCTCAAATGAAACATGACAAGAACACCCCCAGCTTAGAGTTATTCCCCTCTAATCTACTCAAGGACAACCTTGGTCTAAGCCATATCCTTTCCCCCTTAGATGTTGAACCTATCTTGTAATAGTCAGTTTCAAAAACTACTGAGGGTTAGAGTGCTAGAATACTGAGTCATATGAGTTACAACATTATAGAATTAATTTGGTGCATTTAGGAGATAATTTGAGGAATTCATTCACATGCATAATATTAGCATACAAACATGAATTATGACTTAGAAAAATGCAAAGATTTTGTGTGCACTCAATTGACATGTTCCGGGGTATGAAAGTTTCAAAATGATTATGACATGATTGTGCATTTCTATTGTCCTGTATTTTGGTTTACTAATAAAAATAATTGAAGGATTAAAATTAGGAATTTGGAGTTTATTTGCCACAATTGGAAGATTGATGGATTAATATGTACATTTAGTCTAGGAAAAATTTCAAGTAGTAAGACAAGTTGACATGTGAAAATTTAGGATGACTAAGCCTATAAAATCAGTGACAAATGGCTTGGAGAATTAAGTGACAAATGGCTTAGGAATTAAGTGAGATTTCATAGACAAAAATGAGGACATGTATCTTGCTTAATTACATGACAAATGTCTTTAAAGAAAGAACACGTATATTACAACATATGACTTAAAACATCGCATGGTCATCTTCTTTGCTACTCCTACCGTATACTCTCTCCTTCTCCTCCCTCTTATTGCCCAAAACCCATCCATAACCTACATCTATGAGTTTCTGCCTTAGTTCTGTACATTGCCACCTAAAACCATACAAAATCTTTCATAAAGATAGCTATAGAGGCAAGACATTGTGACATATGCTGCTGTCTTCATTTTCTGATCATGGCTGAATAATCACACCCCCTTTAATGTTCTTGAAATGTTCTTGCATGTGAGGCTAAGCAAGCTTGACATTTTAGGTGGAATTTAAGCCAATCAAGTAAGTGAAATACTGGCCTATTGTGGTATATGTTAGCAGAATTTTAATTATGGCTTATTAGGGATGGATTGAATGTCGTGTTGGTGTTGGAGATGTGCTAAAAAATGAAGAATGAATTGGTTCTTTTCTGTTCTATTTTTACATGTTCAAAAACAGTAGTTTATGGGCTGTTTTATGGATGATTTAAGTTGGGATATGAAGTATAATTAGGAATTCATGCTAAAGATAGGTGTTATTAAGGTGTTTTCGAATCTGGAAAATTAGAGCTGTAGGTGTGTTTATAAAAAGTGATTGTTAATGACATAAGTGAGCAGAATTTTGCAAGCCTTAGTGTAACCAATATGGAAGTTAAATTAACCTGAAATGAAGTAACCTTAAAGGACATGAAATCTGGAAAATTTCAGGTGGTAGTGATGCCTCTAAACTTGTAAAATCCGTAAAGTATTGAAGGTAGTAAAGTTAGACACGTTAGTGATGTTGATGACAAATTCTAGAATTTTAATTTCAGCCTTATATACATGTCGAACCAGCTGAGAAAAATCACTCTAAATTGGTATATTTGGACTTGACTAAGGCTAGTAATGAGCCTAAATTGTTGCTTATTTAATTGGTTAGGAGCTTGATAAGTTTATGTAGTTAATTGATGTCATAACCTAAAGAATGGACTGTTTTGATGTGGTTGTGTTCAAACCTGGAAATTATGATTTGTTAAAGGAATAAATGAGTTCTTTTAATGCAAGCGTGATCTTAAGGACTTGAGTAATGTGTATAAGGTATGGATGAATGAGCATTGAAGAAAATGCGGTAATTATGTATGAGAATTGGGTAAATGTATGAATATATATTGCTGGAAAAAAAAGTTTGGTGAATGTATAAATCTAGCTTGCTGAAATTCCAGATTTAAAGTAACAGTTGTATCTGTGTTATAGGAGGCTTTTTGATCATGAAAAGTTACACGGATAAGTGTAATGTATGGTTAATGAATTTGGAGTAAATCAAGCTTACTTAAATTTATAAACTTAATTGCAAAATGGTAGTATACAAGCTAAAATGTTTTATTAGTCTTAGGGTGTATAAGCACAAATTGAATAATCAAGATCTATACATAAGAATACATACCCGGAAAGTCAATTGAGCATGCATTGAAACATGACACATATACATATACATGTGCATGATTGTTTATTCATATGATTAAACAAATTAGTGATTTGTGAACTATGTGTGTATGTATTGCACGACAATAGATGAACAAGGTGATTGTTAACATCTAGACATTACAAGAACATCGAGGTAATAACATTTATGGAGTGTATTGTAAGTCAACTTAGATGTGTGGACTCACTTATATGTGCTTCTGTATGAATTGTGCATTTAATATGAAATGCACGTACAATTGATTGATAAATATTTAACTTAGATCTAAGGAGTTAGTTATATGGCATGAGCTCACCAAAATGAAAGGTAATGAAAGCATAGCATATGAAATGATGCATCTCTTCATATTGAAATGAAAGATAAAATAATAGAGTTGTGACTAAAGTGACTGATGTGTAAAAAAGAGCTTTCAGCTCAGAATTATGAAAAAAAGCCTCAAGCTCTGACATAGACTCGGTATCTATAATGGATATAGGCCAGCCATGAACTCGATACCAACAACAAGCATTAGTTAGAAAAATTGTGTTGAAAGGCACTTGGTCACAATAAAGAAAAAATGAAAATGAAAACATATGAGCATTTGCATATGCATCCCTACATGCATCATATGTTTGAATTAAAATGATTTATTGAATTGATTTGAAATAGTGAAATACAACTAAATTCAATGGAGAATGTGATGTGATATGCAATACTGGCTTCTATGATATAATTATTGAAGTGTGATAAATTGTGATATAACTTGTCTTTGTTTTACTGTGTGAGTGCATCGATGATGGTTCACTCATTGAGTTTGCAAAATCATCAAAATTGTATCATTGCTTTTCAGGTTTAGGGGAGTTTTAGCAACTAAGCAATCTAGTAGAAGTTTAATACCTAGATTTTGGGGATGGAAATGGCCCAAAGCTCTGATCATCTAAATTTGTGGAGTCTAGTTAAAGTGTTTTGCATTAGCATCCCATATCATCTTACACATTTTTATACTAGATTAAACTCACAACTCTTGTGTAATGTGTATGTGGAATCTGAATTATAATGATATATGTGACTTTATTTGTTTATGAAGGAAATGGGAAGAAATGAATGTTTTAATTGCTTATAATATGTTTAACGATTCGAAAGGAGTAAATTTAATTGTCCTAATGCATCATTTCCATATAATATGTGCTCAAATATCCTCTAGTATGTTTAGGCTTATGTTACATATTTGGTATCAGAGTATGGTTTGGCATCCTTAGGGACATATGTGAGCATTTCAACATGACATATAGTAAGGGACCCATATAGTGATCACTTTCATTGTTTATTATAAGTCATCTACTATAGGAGACCGTGTCACAAAATTAGCTGATCTTAAGTTAATAAGAGCTGATAGAGAGTCCCCTATACCTTAGTCTTAGCAGTCCCTGAGAGGAGACAAAGGATGTACGATAAACTTAGCAAGCAAGGCGATGTAAACCTCTATGGAAGTACAGATCCTACAGAGGCAGAGAATTGGTTGGAGAGAACAGAGAGAGTGTTTAATTAGATGGACTTTGAGCCTGATGAGAGGTTAGACTACATAGTTTCATTACTTTAAGGTCTAGCCTATCAGTGGTGGAAGATGATAGATGTAGAATGCATTATATTTTTATAGGTAATTTGATATGTGTTTAGTAGTTAAGTTGATTGCTTAGTGTGTGTTTAGCTTAAGATTTGTGTCAATTCATAAACATTTTTGTTTTAAGTGATCTTTGGGTAAGAACATGTTTTTGAGCTTCAATTATATATATATGAGGTACCATGATGAGTCTGTTAGTGTTTTAGGGCATTTGGAAGAGTTTCAGAGGAGAACCAAGCCAAAACACATGGCTACGATCATGGGAGACTTGAGACAATTGTGACAGAAGCACGATCATGGAAAATATGCCACGATCATCACAAAATCTCAAGCATAGGTCCACGATAGTGATAGAGAGTAAGTAAACTGGCCATGATCGTGCACCAAGGGCCATGATCGTGGCCTGTATGCAGACAAATGTGGAGTCACTTTGAGATTCAAGTTTTCAAGGCACGTTTCGAATCCAGAAAGAAACTAGGGTTGCCTTAATTGGAAAAGACTATCAAAAGAATAATAATGGTAACTTAAAAAGGAGCCTACATTCTGCTTACATTAGGAAACCCAAAAGCGAGAGAGAAAGAAGAGAGAGAGAGAGAAGAAGAAAAGGAAGAAGAAGAGTGTTTCAATATTGAAGCATCCGAGAATGTGTGATTTCCTAATGCCGCTGCTCTCCCGAATCATCCAACTCGAGTTTCAATTCCTCTCCATTTATCTTTCTAATGTAGAAGATTGAGATGGGTTGTATGGATATGGATTTTGAGTTGTTCATGAAATTCTAACTTTACCTTAACAATTTTGTTTATGCTAATTTAGTTTATTTGTATTTACTTAAGTTGGGTGTTGTGATTGATTAATATATTTGCATATTTCAGTAATAAACCAAGATGGTGAACTAGATAAAAATGATTAGATTGGATTAACAAGAGTTAAGCGATCTAATTAACCACTTAATCAATCTAGTGGGTAAATTCATAGAGAGAAATCCTGTGCAAGACGCGATTGTTTGTTAGAAAGCTTTATAACTAATTAGAATTATGGGTAATTTGTGAATTGAGAGATTGCAGGTCCATAATTGGATTAGGGTTTACAATTTAGGGAAAATGGTTATAACTCGAGAGAGAGTAATCAACCCTAGGAGCGTATAGAATCGACATCCTATAAACACATAAAAGGCTAGATTAACATTGATGATAGGTACAATCTCCTCTCCCATAACTTGGTTAATTCTCTTAACGAATTTCCATTATTACATTATTCGATTGTTGCTAGTTTGCTTTGATTTAGTGTATTTTTTAATTATTATTCAGATTTGAGTCTTAAACAAAGCACAACCTAAATTAAGTGGTGTTTAAGTACAATCTTAGTGGGATGATATCAGCATTTTACTACAAGTGATGACCCATATAATTATAGGTTTTAGCATAAAACAAGTAATTGGTTTTGCAAATCAACAGAAGACAATTCCAGGTAGCTCCACCCGACCTTACAGACTGACATAGGAGGACTTCCTGAAGGTCTTTAAAGATAACTAGATGCCAAAAATCTATTTGGACAGGAAGATGAAAGAATTTTTTGATCTAAAATAGAGAAATCTCACTATAGTTGAGTATGAGGTATAGTTCCATGAACTATTGGGGTATACTACTACTCTGATCCTGACTGAAGAAGATAAATTTAAGCAGTTTGAGGATGGTTTAAATATGGAGATCAGGACAAGATTGGCTATTACAAATCTGAAAAGTTTTACTGAGCTACGAGCTGCTTCAATTCAGATTGAGCAGTTACTGAAGGATGAATAAAGAGAGTATAGACAAGAGTTCAAGTCTAAGAAGCATGGTGAGTTTCAAGTTGAATTTGGCAAAAAATTTAGTGAATGCTAGAATTGACCATCACGATCACAATCTAGATTGAGGCAGTCAGGTTTAAACCTAGAGTAGAGGCTAGGCATCTAGAGGGTAGACTTATAGAGGACAAACACAACAGATTCCTAGTTGTAAACATTGTGGAAAAAGACATAGTGGAGTATGTTGGAAGGTATCGGGAGCTTGTTTGCATTGTGGCTCCTTAGAGCATCAGATTAGAGACTATCCAGTAACTTTAGGAGCACAACTTAGGGTGAGAGAAGGACCAGTGATAGGGATGACTATCTAATAGAGCAGAGCTAGTGGAGTAGGAAAGAAAGGCAGAGGTAGGGGTAAAGCAATCTCAGCAGGTCCTAATGTTAGGATTGAAGTACAAAGTAACCAATCATAGTCTCAGGCTATGATTTTTCCTATTACTAGAAAAGAGGCATAGAGTTCCCTAGATGTTGTTGCAGGTGTGTTACATCTCTTTGATCTTGAGGCATTTGCATTGTTAGATCCAGGATCTACAAATTCTTTTATTTCCCCACATCTAGCATCTCAATTGCATTATAAGAGAGAGAGAGATGTTTAGATTTTTCTTAGAGGTGAGTACACCAGTTGGGAGTACTACAATGATTGTAGAAGTATACATACATTGTATTATTTGGGTTGACCAGCTGAATTGAAAGTTGATTTGATAATACTACAATTGAAAGAGATAGACCTTATTTTAGGTATGGACTGGCTTACTACTTAGAAGGATGTGATGAATTGTTACACTAAGGAAGTTATCATTGAATCTCCTACTTAACTAAGAGTAATATTTCAAGGTGTTAGGCAAATAGTGCCAGATAGATTGATTTCAACAATGAGTTCTTTTAGATTGATTCGAAGTGGATGTGAGATTTATTTATCCTATGTGACTGATACTTGAATTGAGCATACATTACAGGATATTCTTATTGTTAGGGATTTTCTAGATGTCTTTCCCATTAAATTACCAAGATTACCACTAGATAGGGAAACAAAGTTCACCATTGACCTTGTCCCATGTACTGCTCCTATATATATTCCTCCTTATAGGATGGAACCTGTGGAACTTAAAAAACTTAAAACTTAATTACAGGAGTTGTTAGACAAGGGTTTTATCAAACCCGATATGCCACCTTGGGGAGCTCCATTTTTGTGTATGAAGAAGAAGGACTGGACTTTGAGATTGTGCATTGATTGTAGACAATTAAATTAGGTGACAGTGAAAAGCAAGTATCTCCTATCTAAAATAGGTGATTTACTTGATCAATTACAGGGAGCTTAGGTGTTTACTAAATTAAAATTGAGGTCAGGGTATTATCAATTGAAAATAGTAAAAGTCGATGTACCAAAGAGTGCATTCAAAACTAGATATAGACAATTTGAGTTTTTAGTGATGCCTTTTGGATTTACAAATGCTCCGATTACCTTTATGGCCTTGATGAATAAAGTATTCCAACCTTACTTAGATCAATTTATTTTTGCATTCATGGACAATATCTTGGTGTACTCGAGGAGTAGATAGGAACATTCTGAGTATTTGAGGTTAATTTTACAGATGATGTGAGAGAAGCAGTTGTACGCCAAGTTTAGTAAATGTGAATTTTGGTTGATTAGATGGTGTTCTTGGGTCATATAATATCTGGATAGGGCATACAGGTAGACCCAAAGATAGTTGAGGTAGTGATGAAATGGGAAGCACCTAGAAATGTGTCAAAGATTCGGAGTTTTCTTAGGCTAGTAGGTTATTATAAGAGGTCTATTGAGAGGTTTTCATTAATCTCAACCCCTTTGACAAAGCTCTTGAGGAAGAATGTACCTTTTTGATGGACTGATGAACATTAAAGGAGCTTTGAGGAGTTAAAACATTGACTAACTATAGCACCAATGTTGACTATTCCATCTAGATTTGGAGGATATACTGTATATACTGATGCTTCACACCAAGGGTTAGGATATGTTTTGATGCAGTATGGTAAAGTGATTACTTATGCTTCGAGACAGTTAAGTTATTCAATTTATGATTTAGAGCTTGATGTAGTAATACTTGCTCTGAAAATTATTTATATGGTGAAACGTTTCAGATTTTTATAGATCATCAAAATTTGAGATATTTGTTGAGTCAAAAGGAACTTAATATGAGATAAAGGAGTTGGATTGAGTTGCTTAAGAATTATGATTTCATGATAGAGTACCATTCAGGTAAGGCTAATGTTGTAATTGATGCCTTAAGCAAGAAATTCAATAGCAGTGTAGTATAAATTTAAGCATCGAGGTTACCAAATCTAGTTCAACTTAGAGCACTGAATGTTGAGCTATGTTTGAGTCACAATGAAGCATTATTAGCTATGTTTAAACTTAGACTAGTATTACATGATAGGATCAGAAAAGCTCAAATCAAGGACCTAGAATTAGTGAAAATTATAGAGAAGTTAATGCAGATTTTGAGTTTTGAGTTTGAGTTGAGAAATAGTACATTGTGGTTGAATCAGAGATTATATGTACTAGATGTTGATGGTTTGAGAAAATAAATTTTGGAAGAAGCACACATAATAGCCTATGCTATGCATCCTGGTACAACCAAGATGTACAATACTCTGAAACAACATTTTTGGTGGCCAGGGATGAAGAAGCAAGTGGCTAAGTATGTTGCCAGGTGTTTGACATGCCAACAAGTTAAGGCAGAGCATCAGGCACTAGTTGGGAAATTACAGTCATTACCTATTCCAGATTGGAAATGGGAGAGGATTACATTGGATTTTATTATGGGTTTATGGAGAACTCCGAGGCAGCATGATGCTATATGGGTCATTCTTGATAGATTGATAAAATCACCTCATTTCTTACCTATTAGAGAGAATAATACACTAAATCAGTTGGCTCGGAGATATGTAAATGAGATAGTCAGGTTATATGCAATCCCAGTGTCTATTGTATCAGATTGAGATCCTAGATTTACTTTTAGATTTTGGGGCAGTCTATAGATACCATTAGGTACAAAGTTAAAATTTAGTACAGTGTTTCATCCTCAGACAGATTGACAGAGTGAGAGGACTATTCAGACTATTGAGAATATGCTTAGGGCGTGTATTTTGAAGTTTCAAGGAGCATGGGATGAGTATGTAGCTCTCGTTGAATTTGTATATAATAATCATTATCATATTAGTATTGGTATAGCCTTATATCAGGTGTTATATGGCAAAAGATGTTGAACACCTTTGTAATGGGATAAAGAAGGCCTAAGGATTGTTGAAGGCACAGAGTTGATTCAAGATACCATTAATAAGGTAAAGTTGATCTGTAGTAGGATTAAGGCGACTCAAGACAGGCAAAAGAGTTATGCAAATCCATACTGGAGGGATATGGAGTACCAAGTAGGAGACAAGGCATTTTTTAGAGTGCCTTCCAGGTAAGGAGTGCTAAGGTTTGGTAAAAAGGGAAAGTTAAACCCTAGGTACATCGGTCTTTATGCGATTGCTGAGAGAGTAGGTCCATTGGCTTACAAATTAGTATTTCCACTAGAAATGAATTAGATTCATAATGTATTTCATGTTAGTATGCTCAGGAGATATTGGTCAGATCCAACACATATATTCCTGACATAGGAGGTTGAGATTGTAAATAATTTATGTAATCAGTTAAAATAGTTGGATATCAGACTAAACAATTGAGAAACGGTGAAATTCCTTTGGTTAAAGTCCTTTGAAGAAATCATTCAAGAGAGGAAGCTACGTGGGAGACTGAGGAGAACATGAGAAAACATTACCCCTAACTATTTGATCAATCAGGTAAGAATTTCGAGGACAAAATTACATAAGGAGGGTAAAATTGTAATAGTTAGTTTCAAAAACTAATGAGGGTTAAGAGTGTTAGAATACTGAGTCACATGAGTTACATCATTATAGAATTAATTTGGTGGGTTTAGGAGATAATTTTATGAATTCATCCACACGTATAATATCAGCATACACACATGAATTATGATTTAAAAAAATGCAAAGATTTTATGTGCACTCAATT